>CAUYTI010117095.1:0-29796 GCA_963575145.1 Galago senegalensis
CAACACGCAGGCAGGGACCACTTCCTATACTTCCGGGTGCTTCTCGCAGGTGGCAAAGTTCATCTTTAACTGTTAGAGATTGTCTAGCGCAGCCGCCTGTGTTACCAAAAGAGAAACTGAGTCTGGGCACCATGAGCTCAGAAGACCTGAGTCTTGTGAAACTTCACTGCTCCGAGCACTGCGTCCCCAAAATGCGCAATAAGATAAAAACACTCATCAGCTAATAAACTGACATTGTCTCAAAAAGCAAACTTAAATGGTGTCAGATACAAGCTAACATAGTTGTCTTCACTGAGGTCCACATGTATATTTCTACCCTTAAAGGCTAATTACTTGAGCAGGAGGCTCCTTCTTTACTAAATGTTTGGATTCTGACAAGCACGGGTAAATCCCCCAGCTGCCATTCCCACCAGCGAGTGCTCACGCACTCCATGCGGTACCCCCAAAGACGGAAGCCTCCCTAAAGCCAAACAAGAAGTAGCTCTCAGTAGCTGTCACAGAAGAGGCCGGGTCCACTAGCCTGTGCTTGTTCTTCCCTAAAGGGCCACCTCCTGTGTCCTGTCCCCTGAGTGATCAGCATATGATCATTACATGAGCGCATTTTCAAAGGACAGCCAGGGAATGCACCTTACAGGCCCGTTTCACATGCATACTGTCTTCACTGCCCCTGGCACCAGAGTCACCCTCAGGAACTGATTCCCTGGTCATCAGAGCTGGAAACCTGTGGAGAGCTGGGAGTCAATCTCCACCTCCCAGATGCCTGTCCCCTGTGCCCTACCTGTCAAACTTAAAACATACCCTGACTCCAGGCTCCATGCCCTCCTCATTAGCACCCTCCCCCAGGCCACACAGCCCCCAGCCTCACCCTCCCAGTGAGGCCCCACCAATGAGAGGCAACTCAGCCTCCTCACCAGGCACACCCAAGTCCTTCAAGCCCCGCTCCCTGCTTACTCTCCAACCTCATCTGCTCACACACCCATCCCAAACATGGGCAAACACTCTTAAGCATGCACTCGCACGTGCACACTCACACATGCAGGTGCACACACTCACGCACACAAACACACACACAAGCGCACACACAGGCATTGCAACACATACACATATGCACGTGCTTGTGCATGTGTGCACAGTCACACTTGAGCTCAAATGCACACAGGTACACACACATACACGTTTGCAAACTCACGGACACACCCTCATATGCATGTACTCACATATGCGCACGTGAGCAGGTGCACACACGCTCCTGAAGCTGGCAAGTCTCTGAGTATGCTCTGCTCTCCAACCTCACCTGGCACACAGGCCGCTCCCTCTGCCTGACTTCTCCCTCCATGCTCCACCCACTCCTTCTAACCGGCCTCTGGCTCCTGACTCAGACATGGCTGCACTCGTAGAGACCAGGGCTAGAATGAAGCCTTCCAGGGACCCCTTCAGTCCTCCCAGCACCCAGCAAAGGGCCCAATGCAGAACAGACACAGAGCAGATTCCCAGTGTATGAATTAATGAGTGGACAAGACTTGCAACTACTTATTTTTAAATCCAGAAGCCCTAAATACAGAGCCAGAGAAGTGGCTTTCCTCCCCGCACTGGCCCATCCAAACTCCGCCACACCTCGCTCTTTATCTCATCCCTTGGCTGGCTGATGAAATCAGCCCCCAGGTGCCTGAGGACATCCCAGGTTGCACACTTTTGCACCCAGAATCACACAGTTATATCATCATCACAGACATTGTTGTGGATGTTTCAGCTGTTATTTTTTTCCTTCAAAAATCTAAGTCTCAGGAAGGCAGCTGAAGCACTGTAAAGCCCGCACCCATGTCCCTGAGACAGGTTGAGAGATAAGGATTCACTGTCCTGAGACTGACCCCTCCAAGGTGTCCCCAGGGGCGTTGGGCCTGAGACAGTGGCTAGGCTATCAGCACACACCCACTCCCTTCCCAGGCCATGCCCCAGCAGGCACAGCGGAGAGGCCTGACCCTCTGCAGGACCCTGACCCACCCAGTCCACAGACGTGCATGGGAGTCCCTCCCAGCCAGGTCCCAAGGAGGCACCAGCACACTGAGAGAATGGCACATTGTTCCTGTCCCGGGAGCAGGCAGGGAAAAAGGACATGTCACCATTTTTGCTCATTGAGTAACCAAGGCATCAGAACCAGGAGCATGAGCCAGACACTTGTGCAGTTTAAAGTTGTCCTTTATACCCAGATTCAGAATCCCAGAAAGACAAGGAGATTCTTCCCAAAGCCTGCCTGCCTTTGAGAGTTTCACGTTCTTCCCCCCTCACGAAGTCACTGTCTGCAGCCAGCCCTCTGAGCTCCAGCAGAAGGCCTCAGTGTCTGTCCTTTCCTCAGCTGTACATCTGGTGTTTGTATCCGTCCCAGGGTCATCCCATTCCTTCTCGGTGTCAGAGCCGGGGGAGGACTGGCTGACATGACTGACCAGTATCTACTTAGATCACTAAGTAACTTTTACAGCTAAGGGAAGCCAGCAGGGTTGAAGCTCAAGAACCAGGGGCAACTGCAGTTAGTATTTTCATAGCTGCCTGGGAAATGTTTAAAGGAACAAAATAATACAACTATAGTTGGAGCTTCGCAGTACCTCCCAGTCCCTTCCCCTTCCTTGCCTCGACATGCAAACCTATCCTGCAGGTGGTACGTGTTTTTCCTGTCCTGAGAATAATACTTTACTCTGTGGACGTATGTCAAAAGAGGGCAGAGCGATGTTTTGTCTATTTTTACTATTTACACAAAGTCACATGGAGTTTGTAATTTCTTCACTCACCATTGTAACTTTCAGCTCTCTCAATTCGTAGTAACTGCCGTTAGCATGTGTGCACAGGAGTGTCCCATAATTTATTCATCCAACCTAGATCTTTCACTGAGATAAGCGGTGCTCCCAAAGCCACCTTGCTCACAGCCAGGTGTGCAGGTGGGTCCCCTCTCAGCACTTTGCCCATCATCTTCTGAGCTTAGACGAGGCCCCCAGGAGAGCCCCGGTGGTGGACTCCATTCAGCTCCATGAGGGTTCATCTGCCCGCCCTCTGAAGGCCGGGCTGTGTCCATCCTCCTGACAGTAAGGGCCCTACACTCTGGTCATTGCTGCACCCCATCTAGTGGTGTCCTTTTGCCATACAAATGCACAGCCAGGGAAGCTAAGCATCTTTGCCTGTGCTCATTAGCCACAAAGGATTTTTTCCTGTGAAATGCGGAGTCATGTCCTGGGACTATTCTTCTCAAAGATTACTCTCTTTGTTCTTTCACAATGCGTTCCTTGGGTGAGAGGCTCGGACTGGAGTGCAGGACACACAGACACACAGGCTTTTTATCTTTCCCGTCATGTCTCTGCAGGTCCCATGGTGAGCCCCACACAGCTCACCACACTGCAGCAGTGTCCCAAGTGGCCTGGGTGTGAGCACTGTCCCCTCAGGGTGGGGTGAGGGCAGCTCCGGTAGCATCTGTGCCTTGCATTTAGAGCTCTGTGGAGGTTCCCCAGACCGTGGACCTTCAGATATAGGTGGGATCACAAACATCTCAGCCCATCTGAGCAACCCCAAGGTGCTGGGCCTGCCAGAGTGGGCCATCAGGCCTCATTGCCATCCCTCTCTCATTGACAGCAGCAACCACGGTTGAGGTATCTTCAACTACTTTTATTTTTATGAAGTTGAGGTTTCTTCAACATGAATTTCAGAAAGTAACAGTGGTCACAGAGAGAAGTAAGGTGAGTTGGAACCACCCTGCGAAGGTGGGCACAGCTCTGTGCAGCTCCTTCCCAGACCCTCCGTGGGGAAGGACAAAGACAAAGACTGCTAAGTGCTGAGAGACCCGCCTGCCCACCTGGCTGTGGGACGGGACACGGAAGAGAGAAGACGTGCAGAGGAGCCTTAGCAGAGCAGCACTCTGATTTGAGTTAAAGTTCCCTGGAGGAAAGATCCCTGCAACCAATCTCTCAGCACAGAGCAAGGCAGAGGCAGACTTAGGGCCATGACCTCAGCTGACCACAGCTGGCCGCCCCCTTGCTCAGCACCCACCCTATAGCCAGCTCCAGGAAATCACATGGAACACAAGGTGCCTCCAACTGAAGCCCTGAGGGGAGGAAAACATGATTGTTCAGTAAGCAGAGAAATGCCCAGAGATGTGTCCAGCACCATCCTGAAACCCATAGGAAGTCTTGATCCAGCTACACACATCAAAAGGAAAAGAGCTGGCATAGCAGTGGTGGTAGGGTCTGAAAAGTGTATTATGAAAAAAATATGCATGATTTCTATTTTTTGGACCAAAAGAAATTACTAACTTGTCATAACATGTCTGAATAGGATCTAATTTTAGGCACTAAAAAAATAAGACATCAGTTTTTAAAGGGCATCACGAATTCTTCTTAAATTAAAGCAAGAACAAACATTAAAATTCTGGTCAAACTTAGGGGGAAGAATGGTGACATCATTGATGCTTTATGGAAAGTTTGTGGGGACAGTGTCCCAAGAAATCAGCAGTTTGCAAACAGATAACTTGTTTTAAGGAGGGACAAGACAATGACGAATATGAAACCCTCAAGGGCAGACCACCTACATCATCTTTTTGAGGAAGAAATTCAACTTGTTCATGTCCTGACTGGAGAGAAGTAACGATCAACAAGCTTATGCCTCACGTTCCGTTATTGGAATGGTAGCGATGTGGGTGTCACTTATATCCTACTATTCAAGGTCATTGCCAAGGTCTGATTTTCCACATGCCTGCCTCCTGAGACTACATGTTATCACACTATGCACAGAGTTAGTCACTGCTGCAGATACTGGCAAACGGGGAGCTTGTCAAAAAGTCATGCAAAAATTTCAAAAATCTCTACCTCCGGCATAATTGGGTTCACAGTAGAAACAATAGCCAACACCATAGACATCTCAACCGGTTCAGCTTACACAATTCTGACTTAAAAATTGAAGTGGAGCACATTTGGCACTTGGTGGGTGTCAAAACTATGGTTCCCAGATCAGCTGAAGACAAGAACAGAGCCTTCCATGGGAAATTGAACCAAGTGAGATCAAGACCCTGAAGCATTTCTTCAAATCATTGTACCAGGAGATGAGACCTGACTTTACCCGGATCCTGAAGGCAAAGCCCAGTCAGAGCAATGGCCACAAGAGGTGGCAGAGTTCAGGCAAAACAAAAGTGGAAACCAGTCAAGAGCAAAGGTCATGGCAACAGTTTTGGGGGGATTCTCTAAGCATTTTGCTTGTTGATTTTCTGGAGGACTAAAGAATGATAACATCTGCTTATTCTGAGAGTGTTCTGAGAAACTTGGCCAAAGCTTTAGCTTAGCCCAGCACAGTTTCACCAAAGAGTCCTTCTCCACCACCACAATGTCATTCTTCCCATCAAACAGGAGCAATTTTGTGAGAGTTTCAATGCACCATCATTAGGCATCTACTCACAGTCTTGATTTGATGCCTCTGACTTCTTTTTGTTTCCTAATCTTAAAAAAAATCTATAAAAGACACCAATTTTTCTTCAGTTAAGAAGATAAAAGACTGCATGACTAACTTCTCAGCATCCTCAGTTCTTTAAGGATGGATGAAATAGCCAGTAACATTTCTGATAAAATCGTCTTGAACTTGATAGTACTTGTGTTGAGAAATAAAGTTTATATTTTTTTATCTTTTAATCTCATTTTCAGTGAACTTTTTGAAGTCCTCTCATATAAGATCACAAAAATAGATAAAGTTTTAAAATACACCAGGTCGGCTCAGTGACTGTGGCTCAACCAGCTAAGGCGCCAGCCACATACACCTGAGCTAGCGGGTTCGAATCCAGCCTATGCCCGCCAAACAACAATAATGGCTGCAATCAAAAAAAACATAGCCGGGCGTTGTGGCGGGTGCCTGTAGTCCCAGCTACTTGGGAGGCTGAGGCAGGCAACTTGCTTGAGCCCAGGAATTAGAGGTTGCTATGAGCTATGATGCCCTGGCACTCTACCCAGGGAAACAACCTGAGGCTCTGTCTCAAAAAAATAAATAAATAAATAAATAAATAAATAAAATATACCAGGTCAAAAAAAATGAGATGAATAATCTACTCTGGGTGGAGAGGAGGGAGGGGCAAGAAACAGTAGGAAATTCTTCAAGAGTGCTTCATGTTGGCATGGCGCCTGTGGCTCAGGCTTGGCACCTGTGGCTCAAGTGGCTAAAGCGCCAGCCACATATACCTGAGCTGGTGGGTTCAAATCCAGCCCAGGCCCACCAAACAACAATGACGGCTGCAACCAAAACATAGCTGGGCGTTGTGGTGGATGCCTGTGGTCCCAGCTACTTGGGAGGTGGACACAGGAGAATTGCTTGAGCCCAGGAGTTGGAGGTTGCTGTGAGCTGTGATGCCACAGCACTCTACCCAGGGTGACAGCTTGAGGCCCTGTCTCAAAAAAAAAGTGCTTCATGTTAAAGAAACTCTTACACAGAGCAGAAAAACAATTGAAAACAAACTCAGTAATAAATGATTTTGCTAAGGTGCTTGGGGGTGGGGGATGTACACGGATATCTGCAACTTTAAACACACAAAAATAAGAGAGATAAAGGGCCAGAAAGAAAGGGAGGTGGTGAAACAGTGGGAAGCAAGAGTAAGAAAACCTTGGTAGTAGAGTTTAGGCAGTAGGAAGATAATTGTATGATCTTTTCTGTCTATGAAAATGTTCATCATAAAATGGTGAAGAGAAAGGATAAAACCCATCCTTCAAAATTATCATAAGGATGCGATGAGATAACAAATGTTTGAGGGCATCGTACACTATAGTATTTACATGTTTTATAGATGGTTGAGAGAGCATCATGGCATAGCAAGGGGAGATTAAAGAGCTAAGGAAACAAATAGGGAATCTTTACAGAACTAATAAGGAATAGGAAAGACCTAGTGGTAACCAAATTTCTGGCACAGAGGAAATACTGAATATAATCAAAATGACTGCAGCATGCAAAGTGCTTAAAATGATTCTTTTAAAGTGGGCATGAAGAGCAAACAGACAGTATCCAACTTACAGATAATTGGTATACCTAAAACAGGGAAACTGCCAAGGGTAAGTTTAAATATTCAAAGTAAATCAGAAGAAAGTATTTCTGAAAAAAGGAAGAATTACATCAAAATATTGAATGTGTGTGGATGTACATACACACAGACATGGGAGTGCGTCCTGTCGTTCATGGCAACAAGGATGAAACTGAAGAACATGGCGCTAAGTGAAGTAAGCCAGACTCAGAAAGAGCACAGGGCACAGTCATCCGCACAGTGGTCTCACTTACACGCAAAGTGCATCAGCCAAACTCACAGAAGCAGAGGGGAGAATGGTGGTTACTGGGGAGGGGGGATCAGGAGATGTTGGTCAAAGGGTATAAACTTCCAGTTATCAGACAGATAAGTTCTGATGATCTAACACACAGCAGTGTAACTGCAGGTAACAATACTGTATACTCGAAATTTGCTAAGAGGGCAGACTTTTTTTTTTTTTTTTTTTTGAGAAAGAGTCTCACTCTGTCACACAGGCTATAGTGCCCTGGTCTCAGCCTAGCTCACAGCAGCCTCAAACTCTTGGACTCCAGTGATCCTCCTGCCTCAGCCTCCTGAGTAGCTAGGACTACAGGCATCACACCTGGCTAATTTTTCTCCATTTTTAGTAGAAATGAGGTCACAGTCTTGCTCAGCCTAGTCTTGAACTTCTGAGCTCAAACAATCCACCCACTTCAGCCTCCTAGAGTGCTAGGATTTCAGGTGTGAGCCACTGCACCCAGCCTAAGAGAGAAGATTTTAAGTATTCTCACTACATACACTCTCACACACGCACAAAGTGTATACAACAATGTGAAGTGACGAATATGTTAACTAGCTTAATTGTGGTGAATGTTTCACTATATATATATACACACACACACACACACACACACATATACACATATCAAATCATCAAGTTGTACACCTTGAATACATACAATTTTTAATCATCCACTATACCTCAATAGAATTAGGGGGAAAACCTCAGTAATGGAACATTAAAAAGATAAAAGTAAAACAAAGTTTTTCTAACATATCCTTAAGGATACCTAGATAAACTCACATTTTAAAAATTACTTTTGAAAAATCTGCTTACTAAAACCAAAGAGATCCAACTGAAACTAAGTTGCTAAGAATCTGAAGGTAAATGTCCAGTGGAGGCTGCCCCAGAGCAGGCATGGCAGACAAAGCACAGCCAGGCTGTGACAGGGACATCAGTCAAGGGGGCGTGCCGAGGGGAGTCCCTGAAGAGGGAGAAGAGCCCCATGTAGTGAGGAAGAATATAATGTACAAGAAAGTTCTAGCTGGCAGGATAGTCTATGTGCCAGATAGTGGTGCACCAAATTATGAAAGGAAAAAAACTACAGAAACTCCGAAGACAGACGGAAATGCAACAGGAGCAAAAAGATTTGACTTGTCTCTCCTGGCCTGTGAGCAATAAATTCCGTAAACAGCAAAAAACTAAGGGTGGGGGCCACATGACAAAATGAATGAGTGCATCTCAAACTATGCCCAGCAAACAGAATAGTGCCTCCTTTTCAAAGCCCGTGGCCCCAGACCCACACGGCCAACCAACTTGCAGAGCGTGGGCAGGGTTGAGGAAAGCGGGAAGGGAAGTTTAGGCGTCTGAAGACTAGGGCCAACCGGAATTCATCCCCGACCCTAGGACTGAAGCGCAAGGAGAGGACAGCTGCCTGAGCCCAGAGGCCTGGCCTGTCTCTCCTGAGCTCTGCTCCCTTCCCTCCCGCTGGGGACCCACCTGGAAGCTGGTCAGTAGTGGCAATGATGTCCACGTGACACAGCCATCAAGGGCAGCCTCCTGGGACCCAGAACAGGACAGAAAAGGTAAAACACAGATTGGGAAGGGCAAATGGAGAATTTGTAGCACATTAATTCAATCAAATCAGAAGAAAAAAAATTAAACTCACATTTTGCTCAAAGCCATGTAAGTGCAATTACAACTTGGAAGAAATGAATGGCTCTCTAGGAAAATATAAGTTACAAAAGTTGAATATAAGAAAAAATGTGTAGAATATAGAAAAAATCAGATTAATTACCTTAGGAAAATATTTGATGCATCAGTTCCATTATTTTTACTAAATTTTCTTCTTTTTCCATTAAGCTTTCACTAGATTCTCTGACTTATTTCAGGTATACAATTAAGGTACCAAAAAATAATGATGATTTTGCTTCCTCCCCCCCAATTTTTACGTCTTATTCCTTTTTATTTCCTAGCTCCATTAGTTAGTCCTTCTCACACAGTGTCAGGTAACTGGGAAATTATTCTTTTTGCCTCATTCCTGCCGTTGAAGGCATGCTCTTAATGCCTCCCCAGTCAATGAAAAGCTGGTTTCTTGTTTGAGTTTGCCTCTCTTGATGCAGTTAGGAAATTCTTGGCTATTCTTATTTTAGATGTTACTTTATACTTTTATCAAATAGCATTTTTGCCTTAATTGAGATAATCACAGTGACTCTGTTTTTATTATTTTCAGAAATGGGATCTTGCTTGTTGCCCAGGCAGGAGTGCAGTGGCACAATTCAGAATAACTCACTGCCGCCTCCAACTCCTGGGCTCAAGAGATCCTCTTGCTTCAGCCTCCCAAGTAGCAAGGACTAAAGACACAAGCCACTGAAACCAGCTCTAGTGATCTTTTAATATGACCAATCATCACCCAATAATTTTTCAATATTAATTATATCCTAATAGTAAAACATCTTTGCATTTTTGGAACAAGCCCCTCCTGGCCATATTACATTATTTTTTAAATTTACTTATAGACTTGATTAGCTAACAATGTATTACAAGTTTTTGCACTGGTTGATATAAGTTTTTATTTTTGTGCTCTTTTTGTCAGGTTTTGGTGTGAATTTCATGCTGACGCCATACAAATCATTTTTGAAGTTTTGCTTTTCTCTCGAAATTCTAGGAGAGCTTAAGGGTGCACTCCAATTCTATACTCTGATGATGCGGAATTCAATCTGGGCCTGGCAGTTTGTTATACAAATTGGAAAGAAAGACGCAAAACAGTTATTATCTATATATCTGGAGGAACCAGAATCAATTGAAAGCTATTTGAAGATAGAATTGATATCCAAAAATAATATCCAGTGAGATCTCTACTAGTTAGAAACTATGATGGAAAGAAAATGATAGCCTTTCCCACCTCCACACTACCCACCTCTCCGCGAACCCAGGAGGAGCCAGGGCGCACAGACACATGCTATTGGCCATTCCCTGGAACTTCTCTGAACACTGCAACATACAATGAACATGTAACTGAATTGTCAGATAAACACCACATGCAGCATTGATTTGTGTATTTAAATTCCTTAACAATAGAAATACATAAAACCTAACTAGTTTAGCAGTGTTTCCACATAGTGTGGATGCAAAGAGCGTCCCTGCTAGGAGTCCTCGCTCCACCACTTCTTGTCCCTTCTGCTTACATGATCAGCATTATCAACAATCTACACTTCACAGGCAGAAATGCTTCTGAACTATTTATGCATATCATGGGGAAAACTTGATTAAACACTGTTAACATCACCTGTAAATCCATTTAACTAGCCAACAAACACGTCCAGACTACAGAGCCCCATACTGCCTTGAGGACACGGTCCTGCAGAGGGGAGGCTGCCCAGTCCACTCTGGTTCCATGGCCCAGCGCATTGCAGCAGCCACCTAACAGGCTACCTCAAGCCACTTGCAATCTCCATGCATTTGTTACTGGGAGGGTTTAGCACAGGGAATTCCAGGCTCTCACCTGTGGGAGGGCTGGAGTTGGGGTCAAGGAGGCCACCAGAAATTATCTCAGCAGCCACAGCACCACAGCAAGAGGCTCAAAAAAGCCACTGTAGAAGGCCACCAGTGAGTTTGGGTTCCCTCCCTCCTCCACCTTCCAAATCTCCTACAAGTGCCCCTTGTTGGCTGACCTACAAGGGCCCCAAGGAAGGGGGTTCTAGGAAGTGTAATTCTGGGCTCCCCCACCCACAGCAATACAGAGAATGTAGGCACCATGATGCCAAGTGACCCACAGACAACCTAACACCGTCTAGTGTCTAGGCCTCCACCACCTATCATCCCTGCACCTGCCCCAGACCTCCAAACAAGAGTGCCAGCAGCATGCAGCTGCCGCACAAAGGCAAGCAGCCCTCACTCCATCAGAAGCAAGCTCACGCTCTCTTCCAAAAGGGAAAGACACAAAGACCTGTAAGCCAGCTATCCATCCATCTCTGTAGGACCTTCATCCCATTTCCAAGTGAGTCACAATCCCCATATGAGGTCCTGTGATTTACACTTAGTGTTAGCAGATACAAAGTGTAGATAATTAGAGATATATAAAAGAGAACCCAGGAAATATACACAAAGCAGAACTCACAGTGAGCTCTCACAGGTCGAGTGGACTCGACAACTCTCTTTTCCCACTTTCATGCCACATCTCCTTTGCCCACTGCCAGCACTTGGCTGATCACAGTTCTTTATCTTGGCTGAATGTCCTAACCTTCGTTCTGAAGGAGCTAAGATGTTCCCTCTATCAGATGGCTGTATTCATCCATTTATTTGTAACATGTACTAGCACAAAGAGGCACAAAGTTCCAGGCACGCTTTTCTCAGGGACCAAGCACCCCAGCCAATGTGGAAATCTGCTTTGTTCACGGGGGCAGTGATGCTGTAACCCCAAAGTCACCAGGTGCCATTCCCAAATTAAATTCTATAAAGTGATGGCCATGTTTCTTCCTGAAGATCAGGACTTTCATGAAAGCAAGAAGAGCCCCAAACTGTAGGAACCAAAGCAGATGTTTGAAAAACAGTCATCAGTGATCGTCAGACCCACCTCTGGTTCCCAGACACAGGGGTCTGGCTCTGGAAGAAACTACATCATAAATTGGCCATGTTCAAGGAGCACTTCGTATCCTGAGAAGATTACCCAGCCCTGCAACATGCAGACTCAGGCGGCACCATTCCTGAGTCTCAGGGGCCTCCTCGGGTTCCCTCAGGCCAGCTGCCCTGAGTAAGCAGGACACAGTGAAACCAGTGCGTGCCATGGCAGTGAACCCACTCCGCCTGGATCCATGGACATGAGCCCACTCCTCCTGGATCCATGGACATGAGCCCACCTCTCTTGGATCCATGGATTTAAGCCCACTCCTCCTGGATCCACGGACGTGAGCCCACTCCTCCTGGATCCACAGACTTGAGCCCACTCCTCCTAGATCCACGGACGTGGGCCCACTCCTCCTGGATGCACAGCTAAGTGAGGAAGCATTCCACACACACATGCACGGTGGTACCATCAGAAACTTAGCAGACAGAGAAGGCAAATTATATTCAGAAAATATCCATCCCAGGGAAGCTAGTCACTGTGCTTTCTGTGATGTGAGGAGTCAGGTGGCTGAGGGTCTTCCAGGGAGGAGGACCACATCAGGGCTAAGTGTTGTTCTCTGTGAAGCAGCTGGGTCCCCACAAGTGGGGGGGCAGTCAAATGGGCTTTAGGAGAAAAATGTCCTATTGCCTCCCCTCTAGACTCAACTTCCATGTCCTCTGATCCAGGAAGGCTTCCCAGTCTGGCCGGAGGTCCCTGCTCTTAGTGAGCTCTACTCTCCTGCTGAGGATCCGAAGCTCTATAGGCAGCCAGCTGGTTCCTCCTTTGGTTGTTAGTTCTTTTTCTGTGAACTGACTATATATATTGGTTTATTTTTCTACTGGCATTTTGGTCTTTTTCCTATTATTAAGTAAATTGTCACCTTATCCATCATAGGTGATACAGTTATTTCATCCAATTTTAGCATCTTATGATTTTATGTTTAAAATATTTTCTTGGCCAGAACTTTAAAAATTATTTTGAGAGCCAGGTGCAGTGGCATGAGCCCAGCTAGTTGGGAAGCTAGGGTACAAGGATCTCTTAAGCCCACAAGTTCAAGGCCATGTAAGCAACATTAAAAAAAAAAATGTGTAGTCCCGATGATCAAGACTTTTTAGCTTCAGGATTTTGTGCCTTGCTTAAAAAGTCATTCCTCAATGTAAACTTAATTTTTAAGTTTTTTCTGTTTCCTGTTATTCTTTTAGAGTTTGGCATTGAATGTTTGCTCCATATGGAATTTGCTTTGGTTCTGCAGTGAGATAGGGACCCAGGCTTATTTATGTTTTCACGTGGCCACTGAGCTGCCCTAACGCCATTAGCTGATGCATCCTTTCCCTGACACTGGTTTGGTATGCTACCTGGAACACGCCCTCAACTTTTACATACATTTGGATTCCTTTCTAGCTCTTATTTATGCATATTCTTTTTTTCTGTTCATTATTGCGTCAAAGAAAAACTTCTAACTGTTGTAACTTCATAGAGATTATAGATACAGCTCCATAGGAAGGTTAGTTCTCCTTTATTATACTCCTTTAAAGAAATTTTCTAGCTGTTTTCACATGCTCCCTCCCCCACCAAAGTGAATTTTGCATTAGCTCGGAACTTTAAAATGAATCTTATCAGAATCGTGGGACTTCACTGCAGTCATAGATTAACACACAGAGACCTGCCATCTTTGTAATGAGTCTTGCTATCCAATATGAGATGCTTTGTTATTTTTCAATGCTTCTTTGACCTTCAGAAGATGTTGAAGTCTTCTTATTTTAAATTCATATGCAGATAATTTTTTGTGGCTTTTGCCATCACACTCGTTTATCGACAGCATACTGCAGATTGAACCCTCAGGATACACAGCATAGTTCTTGCCCTCATGTAGCTTCTATCCTGGTGTGGAAATGAGGTCATGAATAAACAGGTAATATAACATCAGGTGGCATAGCTGCTATAAAGGGGAATTCAACCAAGTGAGGTGAGGGACAGAGACCAGGATTGTTTCAGGCCGGTGAACAGGAAGGGCCTCTCTGAAGGGTGATCCTACAGGATCCAGGCTGTTCCAGATAAAGGGACAACATGTGCAAAGGCCCCAAGGCCTGGCCAGTGTGGCCAAGGTGGAGTAAGGAAGGGAAATGTCATAGAAAGCCCCGTGGGAAGGGAAGTCAGGGCTAGCCCTGCAGAGCATCACAGGCCCTCCTCAGGATGCTGAAGGGGAAGATTTGAGGTGGTTGGACCAGAGAACACACGTGATGTCCACCTATAAAACATCAGTGTGTGCTCCATGGGGAACGGACTACACAGAGGTGAGCCTGGGCACCGGCACACAGCCTAACTCTGCCCCCATCACACTGCCAGAGCCCAGGCTGGCCAAGTCTAACTCCCTACCCCATCTGCATCTGTGTGACGGCTGGACACACAGCCAAAAACAGGCCTGCCGCACCTACCGAACACCCTCTGAGTCCATGGCAATGGACTTCACCTGGGTCCCCTCTTCCACATGGCCAGATGGTAGCGTCTCACCTGCTATCTCTCTCCCAACACTCCTGGTCCTCCCTCTCAGCCATGACTGTCCTGCCTCCCTGAGGAAACAGAAGTAGTAGGAGAACTTCCACAGACCGCCTGTCTCACCCAGCCTCCCCGCAGCCTGTCTTCCACCTACCGCCACTCGCCATCCAGACTCCACGTGCTCAGCGCCTCCAGCTCAGCAGGCCCAAGCTCAGCTGCTGACAACTCTACTTCCTGTCCTGAACCCCTGTCTCCTGGGGCCTCACCCTCTCCATGAATGGCAGTGCCATACTTCTGGCTGCTAAGCTCAAATGTCTGGGAGTCATCTCTGACACCTCCCAAACCCTGAATCCTGGAAATTCTACCTTCAAAACACAGCCAGAATCAGACCACTTCTTGCCTCCTTCACAGCTAACAGCTTCCCTCCTGGGAGCTGCAGTCTCCTGCCCCTGCCATCCTGACCAGGCTCCCACCTCTCTTGTTTGAAAGCCTAAGTCCTCAGGAGGGGTCCTGGGACAGCCCTTCTGTCCCTGTTGCCTCACTGCCCCATAGTGTCACACCTTTCCCCTGGACCTTTGTGCTGGCTGTCCCCTCCCCATGGGAACCTGCATGCCAACACTCCACCCCTTGCAAGTCTTTGTTTGAATGTTACCTGCTCCTCGAGGCTTACCTTGGCCACTTTATTTAAATCACAGTTGGCACCTCCAGTGCACCTGGGATGCTCTAATTCACCTGTGTTACTTAATCACAAAACATGTACATTCATGGTTTCATTCCTCCTGTCCTCCCGGGATGTATGCTCATGGGGGCAGGGACCCCAAGCACCTAGAACAGTGCCTGTTCTCAGTAGGGCCTCCATGACTACTTGGTGAACTCTGAGGAAACAAGCAAATGATGGTTATCATTATCATTTGTGTGTTTATAAAGAGTTGGCACAGAGATAGGAAACAGATTGATCAAGTGTGCTATCCACTCTCCAGGTCCACGTAGGGACAAGGCTTGGCGAGGAGGACCCTGCATACTTTTATAGAGTGACTCCACAGGTCTCAGTCAGAGTCTGACTTGTTGCTTCTAATGACAAAGGGTCTCCGGTAGGACAGAAGTTGATGAAGGTTGGGCAGGAGTAGGGAGAAGGTGGGGTATATTTCACAACCAGAGGGCCACCTGCCTCCTGCCTCCATCTCCTCAAAGCTTCCGTCAGCCCCTACCAGCCTCCCAAGAAAGAAATATAAACAGGCACTTTACAAGCAGCTGAGGGGGCCTAACGTGAGTGGACGACGTAGTCCCCAGTGAGGAGGGAACTGAAAGTCACCCATGGGCCACAGCCCATTAAACATCACCCTGCCCTCCACCTGTGGTCATCCACTGACTACTCTCCTTCCACAAAGAAGCCCATCCACTACTGGGGCAAGAAACCACCAAACCACCAGTGGCAGCACCGTGTGGTGTGTGCAGAGGTTGGGGGTTGGAGGGGACGCAAAGTGATTCTCATTTCTCTGTGCCTCATTTATTTTGATTGGCAATAACCCCCTGGGGTAAAGCATTGAACAGCTTTGCAAGGAATCTCCAGGTTCAGCACTAAAATGTGGATTGATGGATAAGTCTGGGCTAGGGAGTTGGAGGTGGGTATGGAAAACTTAGACATTTTTCAAAACTATTTTTTTAAGTAATGTTTCTAAATGACTTAGTAGAAACATATTAAAATCTAAAAGCCAATTCTATGTAAATCTAGCTGACATTGTGTTGACAATGAATCTTTTAAAATGAGGTTTATTACAATAACAGGCTTAACAGGCAAATACGATCTGAGATGTTCTATTCCTGAGATGTTCTATTCCTCCCATTCCAACAGACCACATGCTTCTTTAATAGAGGCAGCAGGGGCCTCCTTCATCGAGAGATGGGTTGCCTCTGTGTTCTTTCTGCCCCAGTAAAATTCAGAGGGTCATTTCCTAACAGTGGACTCCTAGCAACTCTTTGAGGTCAAATATTAGCTCACAAGAGCAGGAAGATGAGTTAGCACAACTTTTCAGAGAAGCAATTTGTCAATTTGTAACAAGAGCTTCCATAGTCACCCACTGCTATTGCTTTTGCCATATCTCACAGAGATGTGGATAAGGACATACACACAAAGAGGTTCATCAGACATTCTTGTCATAGCAAGAAATTAAAAACAACCGAGCTGAGGGAAGTGGGAAAGGCATACATTTTCATATTGATGGAATATTATGCAATGATAAAAAATGTTGTTTACAAAAAAGCTATTTTAATGGTGTCAAGAAGTGTTTTTGACATAATACTGAATCAAAATCAGAATGCAAAATGTTATTTCAAAGATAGCTCAATTAAGAAAAGCATGAAAGCAAGTTTTAAAATAATGAAAAGAAAAATGTGATGATGTTCGCAGCGAATGGCAGCTTTGCGGCTGAGTTTTCTGCATCATTACACTTTTGATTTTCCAAATCTACTATAATGAGTGCAGCATCAGGCAAAATTTAATTAAAAACTTATTTTAAAAAATGAAGAAGCAGAAAGGGTGTTTCTCCCCTACAGAAGTGGGAGCCCAAACTATAAAGGAAAATAAAGGCAGCTTCCAATTCCTTACCTGGGTGATTACTTGATCCCTTGGGGGTCACAAAGCCAGGTGTAAGGCAAAGGTGGGGCTCAGGCCTGAGAAGCAGCCACTGGCCACCTGCCCAAGGCCTCAACAGGGCCTGGCAGACACTCAGCCAGGGACACTCAGTCAGGAGCAGTGGAACCTGGAATGCTGTGACAGCTCCTCTCAGGCTCCTGGGCCACCCTGGCATACAGAGGCAATCGAGAATGGGATAGGAGTGGGTCTGGGGTTAGCAGGCCAGGGTCAACGGCTGCTCAACCCTAGCATCTTGGGCCAGTTACTGAAGCTTCTCTGCCTCAATGCCATCATCTGTTCCTCACTGAGGGGTTATAGAGGGTTTTCACGCAGTACGTGCTTAGTCAACATTAGCTTCACATTTAGTCAGCAAGGGCACTAGCCACAGGAGTGGAAGTGGCACTGTTGAGCCCCACCAGTGTCCCATTTTCTCCAAAGCCAGTTGGTCAGGGCATTCATCTGTGCTGGGCCAGTGGCCCCAGAGTCATCTACAAACCTTCCAAGTGTCCCTCCTCCCATACCCTTGACCAGAAGCCCTAGTTTAGATCTGAGGGGCCTGGGCCTTGGCATTGTAACAATAATCCCACGGGATTCCAATTCCTATCTCAACTCCTGTAGTCCATTCGAGCTGCTAAAATAACATACCATAGACTGTAGGGCTCACAAACAGCAGAAACTAATTTTTTGTGGTCTGGCTGGGTACCTATAGCACAGTGATTATGGCATCAGTCACATACACCGAGGCCGGTGGGTTTGAACCCAGCCCAGGCCAGCTAAACAACAATGACAACTGCAACAACAACAAAAAATAGCCAGGCCAATAGTGGCGGGTACCTGTAGTCCCAGCTACTCGGGAGGCTGAAGCAAGAGAATCACTTAAGCCCAAGAGTTTGAGGTCACTATGAGCTGTGACGCCATGGCACTCTACTGAGGGTGACATAGTGAGACTTTGTCTCAAAAAAATAAATAAATAAAAATAAAAAATAATTTCCTGTGGTTCTGGAAGCTGCAATGTGCCTGCCAAGGTGCTGGCAGCTTCTGTGACAGGTGAGGGCCTGCTTTCTTGTTCAGAGATGGCACTTTCTAGCAGTGATGGTGGGAGGATGAGGGGGCTCTCTGCGGCCTCTTTTATAAGGTCACTAATCCTATTCATAAGGGCCCCACCCTCATGACCCAATCACCTCTCCAAATCCCATCACACTGGCAATTAGCATTTCAACTTATGGATTTGCAGGGGACACCAACACTCAGTCCACTGTAGGGGTCCCTGGCCGCTGAGTGTCCACCATTCCTGGAACAGAAGCCCTTCTCAGGATGAGCATTAGGAATCGTGTTCCAGTGAGTAAGCAGCCCCATTCAGAGACAGTCCCTCCACCTCCCCACCCTGCGGTGCCTGCAGTTCTGTGAAGCAGTTGGTTAGACATGAGCAGGATGGGCAGAGGCTGTGGTTAGGCCATTTGGAACGGACTTGGGTCACTCTGACCTGAGTTGTTATGGGACAGGGACTAAAAACCTTGAAGGTGCAAAACCTTGAAGTGGGTTGTTTTGGGGAGCTGGTTGTTTAGATTAATGTCTCTGGGACTTTCTGATGTGGAAAGACAGATATGAGTTCTTATGGGAACATGTTCTGGGAACAGAGTTGATCAAGACTCAGAAATTTCCAAGAAGCAGCCGATGCCCCTCAGAAATTGTGTATAAAATCTAGCACTGTGCTCTCCACGATGCCTGCAATCTAGGAAGAGGCCTGGTGTGCTGTCCAAACTGTTAAAATAAACTTTTCCTCTCTTGCTAAAACCCTATTGTTCTTGTTCTCCATAATTATTCTAGAGACTACCTCAAGCCATCACCACGCAGCGCTAACAGTACCTAGTCAAAGCTCCATCCTTCTTTTCCATGTGTAAGAAGCAAACCACCTGCACACCTACACCTGCACACTGAACTTGATCAGAAAGACCTGTGCCGAGCAACTGCGTCCATCCAACAATCACCATCAGGCCCATAAAGGGGGGTGCAGAACCCCCCATTCAGGGCTACTCCCCTCCTGTGGTCAGCATCCCATGGCATGTCCACATGCTCACAGGGCAGGCTCCACCATGGGAGCTCTGATTCCACAACACAGGACACATGCCAGGCGCAGCATTTCATTAAGCTGCCTGGGTGTCAGTGTCCAGTAGCTCAGTGTCCAGCAGCTCAGTGTCCAGCATTCACCACTCTATCAAGAAGGTTAGAAGCTTCCTATCTGAAGGAGTGAAAAGTCATTTGGCCCAGGAGATGTCAAATCATTTAGACCTTCTGTACTCAGAAGATCATGCCATGGTCACTCAGCATCACACATGTGCAGAGTACCTGGTTCAAACAAGTGTGGGGGCAATACCATCCTCCTGGGACCCAGTTGGCAGGGGGCAGATCCCTCAGGCAATATTCCTACAATCCACAGGGTGGGCAGAAGTGAGTCCTGTGCACAGAGGTGAGAGGTCTTCTCTTCACCTCCCCTGAGAGGTTGCTGCCGGAAGCACTCCCTGGACTGAGTGCCACACTATAGAAAGGGATGCAGGGAGCTGCAGGGCAGGAAGGGAAGACAGGCAGTGCAGGAACCAGGCCACCCTGTGCAAAGGCACGCAGGCAAGAGGGAAGGGAGAAACAGGTGTTTCAGGGGCTATGCGCTCCATCCCCCAGCTACAGGAATGCAGCCCCTTGAGGACCAAAAACATCACCTTTCCCTACAGGCAACGTTGGGTGACTGATGGACACAGTGACATAAAGGCTGGCCCTACACTCCAACTCCAGGGTGTTCTGACAGTCCCCCACCCTGCAGAGCCCTCTGCCCGGCCCTCTCCCCCTCCTCCCAGGTGGTGATCCCAGCTAAGCTAATCTGCATCTCCTGGGAACCCAACCTGCAACAAATTGCAAGTCACTTGGCAGCACCTGGGAAATATTTTTAAACAGTGGTGAGCAAAAGAGCACACTCAGTCCTCAGGCTTCTGGAATAAATGAAGGGATTAATGAGCACTGAGTGATCTTAGGCTAAGAAATGAAGCTTCAGACACTATTTTATACCCCCTTGTCTGACATTCCTTATCTCTCCCTCTGCTCAGTGAGGACATAATTGTTTGATTTCAAGCCACAGAAAATGTATGAAGGGAAGATAGAAACTCAGAGATCTGCCTCAGACAGGTGGGGCCTAGAGAGATGGCACCTACCCCAGGTCACACAGATGGAGGAGCCACATTTCCAACCACTCTGTCTGAATCTCAGCTTGCACCCTTTCCAATCTGCTATCTCAGCACTGGATCTTGAAAATGACAACGTTCTGTGACAGACCGAATGTGTCCCTCTTCCCGAGATCTCCAGATCCTAATTCCCAGAACCTGTAAGTATTACCTTGTAGGTACTTCCTCAGGCGGGAGACTTTGCAGATGGGATTAAATTAAAGCTCTTGAGATGGGAGCATTACCCTGGATGACAGCTGGACCCTAAATGTGACCACAAGGACCCCTGTAAGGAGGCAGGAGAGTCCAGGGAGGGAGAAGAGCTGTGAAGATGAGAGCAGTGGTCGAGACCATGAAGTCAGGAGCCAGGAATCTTCTAGAATAGCAGTTCTCAACCTATGGGTGGTGACCCCTTTGGACTGTATTAATGGTTCACAGCACTAGGAAGGTTGAGAACCACTGTTTTAGAAGAAGCTAGAGAAGGCAGATTATTCCTCCTGCACCCACCACAGACACCGTCCCTGTGGATGGGGTCTGAGCACCCCACTATCATTCTGCAAGCCCGTGGCAAGCTTCAGTGGATGTGGCTCTAACAGGAGTGGGTGTTTGGGCTCCACACTCCCAGGGCCTCCCCGGAAGGAAAAATCACCCCAGCAAGGAGCAAACACCACTTAGTGAAAGATGGCAGGCAGTGGAGGGGTGGACACAAGAACCAGACACTAATAAGACCAGGGACACATAGACGAATGGGCAGGCCAGATTTAGAGTCCTCCTGGGCATAGATAGCCCTGGGCTGCTCTGCACTGCAAAGGTGACCAGGCGGAGGGGGCCTGGGCTAAGAGACACAGGAGCTCTGGGATCAGCAAGCAAGCAGCGCCAGATCAACTAGGAAGAGGAGCCAGGTAGGCAGGGCTAGGGCCACTGTGCAGGCCCCCCAGATGGGGGAACAACCGGGTCAGCAAGGCAGGGCAGGAGCCCCTACACACTTCCTGAATGGCTTCCCCGGGAGGTGTCTGTCTGTCTGGATCCAAGCCCTAAAAGTTAAAACATCAGTGCACAAGTACAGGGTGAGTGAGGGCTGGCTGGGCGGAAGCCTGAGGAAAAGGCACTGGGTTATCTTGGTTTCTGTTTTTCATCAATGACGTTTTTGGCACTGGGACATGTGTGCATTCGTTGGAGCATTGAGTATTTATTGTCACCCACAGTGTGGTCTAGGAGATAGCAGCTAGGGACACTCAAGTGATGTTCCCGGGTGGCAGGTGGGTTCAATCCCAGCTGGATTTGTCCAGGGCTGTGCTCTCCCCTCCTCACTGCACTGCCACACTCCTAGGTGAACAGCGGGCAGGCAAGGGGCAGATGGTAGATCCGTGAGAAGGTGTCTGCCCAAAGACAAAGGCCCTTCTCCCAATAAGAGCCTTGCTAACAACGGGCAAGTTTAGGGAGGGAGGAGGCTGGGCACTGACCTAGATCCTGACATCTAGGGGCACAGGACATCCCACCAACCCTCAGAGAGCTGCTTTTATCCTCTCAGTATCTGAGTCAGGACAGCAGAAGTGACCACAGAGCAGCCACCTGACCCGGGGGTCTGTCTCTCTGAACCAGGCATGAGAAGATTCTCACCTGCTCCCCTCACCCAAGGGTTCACAGAGTCCCTCTAAGCCTTAGAGTCTAAGGGCTCCTGAAATAGATTATGTGACAAACATGGGACGGAGGTCCCAATGGCCTTGTGTCCAAGCCTCAACCTATCTCCAGTACCCAGGAAACATGAGGCCTGACTGCTGAGCACTCCTCTACTGGGCTACACACTCCACCCCAAAGCCACAGAATTGAAGCCCCCCTGCCCCAGGAGGAGACATAGGTAGGTACCAGGGCAGGCAGCAGAGGTGTGACTCTGAAGTGGGCAGTAGGGGCCAGAGTGCCAGCTATGCCTGGCTCCCAGCAGGGACCAACGGAGGCCCAGGGTGACCCCATCTTGAGAGTAAGCACATCCAGACATACATTTGACACCTGGGAAAACTGAGGCCAGGAGAAATGAAGGTCCAAAGTCAGCCAACACTGAACTGGGCCTAAGACCTGTGCCACTGGCCTTGGGAACAAGAGGGAAACCAGGGTGCTGAGAAGGAAACCAAAAGTGACCATCTCAGGTGGCCCAGAGAAAGGCTCCCTGCCCAGCCACGCACAGGTGCTGGGCCCTTTGCTCGATCCAGCTGCGGATTAATAGTCCTCAGGACACTGCTCTCAATTTAGGAAAGGGAAGGAAGGGCTTTCCTTCCTGAACCCCGAAAAAAATAACAATCCAGATGTTGAAGTCAAAATAACTTCCTCTGAGAAGAAGTGGTATTTTTAAGAGGCACAAGAAGGAACGAGGAAGGCAGTCTGCTCTGCATGGGCCCTGGCAGAGGGCCAGCAGGCCTGGGCGCAGCCAGCTCCCTGCGGCAGACACGCTCCAGGAAAGACACGGCTCCCTGGTTTCTGCATATGTGCCCAGCACCAGCAGGGCTCCTATGTGTCCACACAAGGATAGGTTCAAGTTGAAGGTTTCCAGGCCGGCACCCACACTGCCTAGCCACTGCAGAGACTGGGCTGGGAGAGAGCCTCCAGCTGCTCTGGTCCCAGGGGCCTGAAGGCCAGTTTTGTCTATGCAGCTCCTGGGACCCCTAAGTCAGCAGGCCTGGGTGGTTCTGCAGGGTTTGCATTCTAAACGATGCCACCAGGGGTTCCAATGCCATGTCAGGGATCAGGGACCTCCCTCCTGCATTCAAGGCCTGTGCAGGGCTGTCACATCCTAGCCTGGATGACCCCCAGGACAGGGGAATTCCCACCTTGCAGCCAACATCTGCATGTGCACAATCTGGCAGGCACAGCTGTTTTCTGACTCGTGAGATCCTGGTGAAAGGGGGGGAGCTGGTGCCTGCCTGGCTAAGTGGGAGCCCCTGCAGAGGGGCTGGGACTCCTGTTTGGCATGTACCCCAGTGATTCTCAGCGAGTGGGATTCTCCCTCCCCTTACCCGGGGAGCCCAGGTAAGGAGTATAGCAATCCAGATTTCCTACCCTCAGTCTGAGCAGGAAGGAGTGACAAGTGATAAAGTCCTGCTGGAGGTGCTGGGCCACTTTAAGCCCAGGCAGTGGACAGTAGGCTTCATTCAAGAGGTCCCTGGACACTAGCAGCATCCTATTAATGGACACAGAGGCAGGAAAGGGCCTCAGGCACCAAAGCAAACGTCTCTAACAAGCAAAAACCTGGAACAGTTTGGGGGCACTCCAGGTTCATCAGGAAATTCAGTACCTTAAATGACCCTTTCTCCTCGATCCTGGCCCAGCTCTGCTGAATTGAAATGTGACATTCTTAACTTCTTTCCAGTTTGCCAGCTTTTGAGAAACTGACCCTGAACTGCTGGCATCAGTCTGAGACAACCTCCTCTTGGCCCAGCCCTGGGGACCAACCTGGGGGACCCTTCTGCTGTCACAGCCCTTCCCTGCTCTGCTCCAGGCCTTCCTGACCTTGTGCAGCTGGGACCCCACAGGACCCTGCTCTTCCTAGCTGCCCCTGCCCTCCCAGGTATGCCCTCCATAGCTGCCTTCAGAAGGCACACTCAGTGGCATAAGCCCAGCTGTCCCCCTAAGCTCTGTCCCAAAGCCAAGTAAAGGTCAGATCCTGCCACTGCATGTCCCAGCTGTTTGGATGGTACTGTAATGTGAACAGAGCAAAGAACAGGTTCTCTGACTGAGAACCAGACCCAAGGGAATACTTAGGGACAAGCATCCCTCGCAGTGACAGCACCTCCAGAGGCCCAGGCACAGGGGCACCCCCCAACACCACCATGCACAGCTGGTGTTAAAGAGGTCTCAAAGACCCCACATGTTGGAGCTGGGCACAGACCAAATCATTGTTCCGAGGCCCAGAGCAGTCCAGGTCTGCTCCAGGGGTCAGCTCCATACTCACCAGCACAGTGGGGCAGCCCAGGCCAGGCAGTGACTGCTACAGCCCAGCCCTCCAGAAGGTACCATGATGGGGACACCAATGAAGTGCAGGACCCAAACGTCCCGGCCCCCCACTGGCTGTGACTTGGGGTTCCCACGCCAGAACTCTAAGTGTGGAGCCAGCTCCTTGTGACAAACCCACACGGGGAAGAAATGAGCAACAGAAAGCCCCTTAGCCCGAGCTGGAATGGAGCTCAGCTCTGCCTCCACCATCTGCAGTCACGGTGCGTCAGTCCCACTGACTCAACTACCATCCGGCTTTATTGATCCTTGACGGTGCCTCATACTATCAAATGATCCTGCCGTGCCCAAAGAAGGGGTGCGTGAAGAGCTCCAGAGAAAGACATGAGTGCCCGAGTTCTGTGTACACAGATGTGAACGTGTCTATGTCCCCATCCACTAAGAGAAAGACCCGGGAATAGAGACCACGTCCTTCTGACTCCAAAACGCCAGAACCAGCGCCAACAGACACCACAGACACCGGGCGTGCTGGTCTCAGGACGGATCTGTGACGGATGGTGCCAGGTTTGAACAGTAGGACATTGGCTGCCCACAGGAGGGGGTGGAGGTGGAGGGAGGAAGGGGAGTGCCGGGGCGTGGCTGTCTCCTGCCCTCTTCCTTCCTCAGCCCCTCCATGGCCATTCCCACAAGGGAGCCATGGGGTGAGGGTGGCCTGGAAACTGATTTCCACTCTTCCTTTAGAAGAAACGCCTCCCTGAGCAGACAGCCGCGGCGCAGAGCTTTTGTCTGCAGGGAGTTTTTCTGTGAATTTATGAGGCACTGAAGAAGTGCTGACGGTGCAGTTTTGGCCGCCCCAGCAGGCAGCCCAGCACCTTCATTAGACCGGCTTCCTGCAGGCGACAGGAGATGGAAGGGGAGGGGAGGGGAGGACTGGGGGTGGGGAGGCGTGGACGGAGCAGGGGACTGCCCACTGAGCCCAGCCCTGGGGCCCCTGCACACCCACCGATGCTGAGGCCTTTGAGCTCCCAGGCAAGGTCACACCAGCCTGAGGACCTCAGGAGGCACGGAGACAGGCCAGGGGCCAGCCACAGGGCAGTGCGGCCCCCACACACAGCTCATTTGCTCCTATTTCTCCAAAAGGACAGAAAATTCCACATGGAAGAAAACACCCTTCTGCTCTCAGGATCCCAGCTCGTCTGAATTCCCTCTTGACTCAGAAGTAGTCCCATTTTCTCAATCATCCAACTTCCACATGTTTTGATGTCTTTTTTAAAATGCATGATAATCACCATCATTTGTTGAAGGCTCAGTATGCAGTCCCAGAGTGAGGCAGGAGGCTCCAGGGTCACTGCCTCCACTCATGGGAGCAGCCCCAGGGTCAGAGAGACAGCAACTTGCCCCAGGTCACACAGCTAGTAAATAGGCCAAGGCCAGGGACCTCAGAGTCCTGTGTTGGGTAACTTAACAGAGTGTTTTCACATTAATTCCCTCACGTGATGGAGTACACAGGGCAGGAATTTAGCAGATGTAGGCACTGAGACCCAGAGAGAGCCCCTCCTGGAGTCAGGTAGAGAGAAAGCCCAGTTAGAACCTAAATAGCCTTGGGATAGCATGTCCTGATCCCTACGCCATTTCTCCCTGACAGCTAACCTTTCTTTTGAAAGTTGGGGTAACATGATATGGAAACTGGGTCAAGCCTGGGGTAGAAGGGAAACCACTGGGGGAGAGGTAAGGAGACAAAGAAGCCAAACCTGGGCAGAGGACAGCAAAGAGGCAGCCAGCAATGGTCACTCGTGCCTCTACCAGGAAGAGGGGACAGCCACAGTACTGAACATGGTGGCCCTAACCTCACAAACCCAGAGGCAGGCTTCTCTCCTAGAAAGAGCCAGAGGCTCCCTTACATCTTCCCCGAGCCAGGCAGCTTCTGGGCTCAAGCCTGATCTGCCCCAGACATCCATGACTCCTCTTTACTCCCCCATCACTGGCCACTTGTGCAGTGGCCAGGGCTCTGCGTCATCCTGCAGGTGCATGTGTGTATATGTGTCTGTGCTCCTGCCCTGGCATGATCCCAGCAGCACCCTGCTCAACATCTCACCACCTTCCACTAGGAGCATAATGGCCACAGCTGGGCTTTGCCCACAGATTTTGATACTAAGTAATATTTCCAACAGAAGTCTTGTAAATTGATTTGTAGGAAAGGTGGGTGATGGAGAAAAATGAGAAGCTGCAGATGTTGAATTCAATACCAAATAATCTAATATGCCCAATTTCATTTTCTCTTCCTACCTTTGATGTTTGCCAGAAAATCATCGGCACTTTGGTTTGCACATATATCTCAATGCAAAACGGTGCAGCAGCTATAAATAAATGCATTATCCAGATAAATGGCTGCTGGTCAGGGTGAAACTGCAAAGAGTGGTCTGTGCTCCTCCAGTGATTTACAAGCAGGAAATTCACTTATTCTCCCCTGACCCTTGGCTATTGTCAGCTCTCGTAATTCTGGGAAATGGGGAGAGCAGGTCAGAGGAAGCACAGATGGTAGGAGGGGGAAGCACTGAGGGGTGCCTTGGCTGGGAAATCAAAGAATACAATTTATTAGGCAGTAATGATGTCTTGGCCTCTTGAACCCTGAGGCTGCCCAAAGCCTCAGCCTGATCTGCTTCTGACTTTGAAATATCCAACCAATCCTGAACACCATGCAGGCCTGTCCCCAGCATGAAAGTTCACAAGCAGAGAGCCTCACCCCACAGCCCTCCCTGACCTTTCCCCTCCTGCCCCCCAGCAATGTCGCCCTTTCTGGGGGCTGGTGGAACACCTTGCCAACCATCAGCCTCTCATTGCTCTCTTCCCACCCAGAGCTACCAAGGACATGGTCCTAACATGTGAATCTTACCATGTACTGAATTCCTCTGTGGCTTTCCTTCTCCACCCTGGGCTTGACTCTAAAAACCTCCCACTATCATTCACTCTCTGACTCTTTTCCTTGGTTTTTCCCACTCACACACATGCTCACCCATGAATGCACTATGAGGTTTTTAAAAGCAGTTGTGTCCATTCATCTGTCAGCGCTCCATCCCCGGTACAGTGCCTGGGATGTTGTACAAGAGGATGATTGGATAGATAGGGGAGTGGTAGAGGGATGGCTATTAGTTCGATGGACGAGAGATTAAAAGGATAGGTGGGTGAATGGAAGAATGGATGATTGGGTGAATGCATGGGTGAATGCATGCATGGTTGGGGGAATGAATGGATAAATGGATGATGGGTGAGTGTATGGATGCCTGGGCAAATGGATGGTTGGGTGGATTAGCAGATGAGTAGTTGGATAGGTGGGTTGTGAGGGGGGAGAGGAGGTGGATTGACTGATGAAGATGAGTAGATGGCAGTGGGGGCATGGATGAGTGAGCTGGTGGAAAAGGGAGTGGGGAGCACTGTGAAAGAAGAAAGATCCATCCTGAGCTTTCAGGATTAACTTCTCTGAGACTCTGAGAAGTCTGTCCAAGGACTTCCAACTGCTGGAAGCTTACATGTCTTGTCATCCTCTCTGCTGAGTCCCGTGACAAACTTGTTCTTCTTCCACAGGGGCACATGGGGTCCACAATTGTGCCTTCAGGACCCACCATCCTGGCTCAGTCACATTCCAGTGGCTGCTTTAAACCTCTCATCAAAGAGAGCAGCTTTCTCCCCCAGATTTTTCCCACATATCTGCCTTCCGCAATTTAGGTCATTGATTAAAATGAACTGCCAAAGCCACAAACAGAGCCCTGTAGCCATGGTATGGAGAACGTGTCTAAATCAAACACAGTCATCACTCAAACTGCGGGCTTGGGAGCCCGGCCTGCTTTATGTCCACCTAATTGTAATCACCACCCCCACCAGCACCACCACCCCCCGGGCAGTGCCGTGTTTCCATTTTGTCCACAGCAACATAATTAGAAATGTTGTCAAATGTCTTACAGAACTCACCATGCACTGTATTTAAGAGCACCAAGCCTTAGGGCCCAGAATAATTTCCCAATGAAACTGAGGTCATGAAGCCGTGACTTGTTTTTAACAAGCCCATATAGGCCCCCAGTAATCCTGGTGTTCTTTTCAAACTTGTTTCCTCAAGTGTTTCTTTTGCCAGAGCATAAATGCTCACCACAGGGATGTAGGGATATAGGGAAATAGGATAACATGTTTAAAATCATGACATGTTTAATTTGCTAAAACTCCCATTGTGGACCCTCAGGCCCAACTTCTGCCTCCAGGTTGTCCCAACTGCACCAAGGACACATATGGAGAGCTGCGACTCAAGCACACCCTAGCTCTGGCTCTGTGGCTGCAGACGTGCTGGCTCCCCGGTCAAGGCCTGAGCATCCTCATCCGAAAGGGAGGAGCAGTAACCACCTCAGAGGCTCTTGTGAAAAGTGAGAAGTCACAAAATGAAGCATGTGATCACCAGATCACACCATGCAGTCTCAGCAGATACATAGAGGCTACAGTAACTCTGTCTTAGATGCGAATCCACCATTTTCATTTCTGTTTAACTCCAGTTTCAGGAATGCCTCTAGTATTTTATCCATTTTTCCTTGTGTTAAGAGAAAATATTTAGCATAAATTCTGCCCTCAAGCAAGTTCCTACATATTCCCCTTGAAGCATGTATACCCTTTCCCAATGGTATATTATCCCTGGCTCTAGGGATAATGTGCAAAGATTTACCTATCTTGCAACCATCTGAAACCAAACTTCTGTCTGTCAATAAATCACCCTATACCAATAAACTGGATATGTCTGCCTCATTCTTTGATTTCTTGGCTCCTTCTGCATTTGAGGGTCACTCTGTAGCCCCTCATGAAAAGGCATATTACAATAAAACCAGAAATTCCATTGAGAAAACATAGCAATAACTACAGCGGCCCCCCCTTATCCAGTGGAGATATGTTTCAAGACCCCTAGTGGATGCCTAAAACTGCAGATAGCACTAAACCCTACATACGCTATGAGTTTTTCCTATAAATATAAATAAACCTATGATAAGTCTAGTTTATAAATAAGACATTGTAAGGAATTAACTATGTCAACCCAAAGGAAGAAACTGAGGCAAAATTAATGTAAATAGAAAGTTTATTTGGCCAAGTTTGAGGACTTCAATCCAGGAGACATAGATTCAAGCTGTGCTGAGTATCTGCTCTGACCAGCAGTAGCTACAAGTAGGTTTTGTTTTGTTTTGTTTTGTTTTGTTTTTTATTAGATCATAATTGTATACATTAATTCTCTCATAGGATACAGTGTGTTACTTCTATATGCAGTTTGGAAAACTCTCCTCCAAGTGGCTTACATAGCCATCATGTCTTTCTCATAATTGTTATCTTAAGACATTTATATTCAACCTTTAGACAAATTCACCTGTACCCAAATAGGATAAATTATAGGCGTGATCCCCACAATATCATTCTCTTCACCCATCCTCCCCCTCCCCTTCCCCCCTCCCCTTTCCCCATAGTCTAGGGCTCCATTTGGATTGTAGCTTTCCTAAGATAGCTAACAATTAGTTTCATAATAGCGTTGAGTACTTTGGATACTTTTTCTTCCATTCTTGAGACACTTCGCTAAGGAGGACATTTTCCAGCTCCATCCATGTA
>CAUYTI010117096.1:0-104941 GCA_963575145.1 Galago senegalensis
CTGGGACCACAGGCGCCCGCCACAATGCCCGGCTATTTTTTGGTTGCAGCCGTCATTGTTGTTTGGCGGGTCCGGGCTGGGGATTTGAACCCGCCACCTTAGGTGTACGTGGCTGGCGCCTTAGCCGGTTGAGCTATAGGCGCCGAGCCTGTACTTATTTTAAAAAGAACAAAATGAAAAATATAAAACAAAAAACTCAGATTCTGAGTTATTTTGCAAAAAAAAATGATTATTTCAACCAAGTAAAAAATATTAAAATTCTTCATGAGAAAAACCAAGAGAGTAGGCGACAATCATTAAGGAGAATTAATCATAGGAGAGCATCAGCTCCTACCGCACCGAGGTGCTGGTAGCTTCGTTATTGTTCTCATACAAAACCTGGGGGAACACTTTGTAAGAGAAATTCTAAAGGAGCGCTAACAATAATTACAGTATGCAAGGCCTCTCACTAGGAGTGACGGCGGACTTCTTTTTCCAATCGAGGAAATATAGATTAGGGCAGAAAAATAAATCACTGGTGCTGGTAATAATAATGCAGTCAGTTTAACAGAGTCTAGAGATAAGAGTGGCTACACTTAAAATTAACTGAAATTTGGCCTCGGTGTTTTATTTATTTTTTTCTCTAAAGAGAAGCCATAAGCACGACTTTAAACAAATCTGGGCAAGATCATACCAGCTAGCATTTGACTCCATTTAGCAAAAGTGTTTTCTGACAATCGGATTTCTGTATTTCCTTAGGTATAACTTCTTTATGAAAGGTTTCTGTAGAATCAAAATATAAAGAGTAATCTGTTTTTCTACCCTGTAATAACATCTGGTCAAATAACAGCTTTCCTGTAGCCTCAAGCACTGCTGTAATATTGGTTAAGTCTGTTTCTGGAGTTTGGGTGACATAAATTCCTGGAAGCAATAGTGATCACCTAGATTTTGAGATTTGTAGGAAAAACTGGTTTAGGAAAGAAAGAAAGATGTTACTGAACAAATTAAGCAAAAGCCAAACCCAAAGAACATCAGCTACAACAAAACTAAAATAAGTTCTTTCTTAATAAACCATTATCTTTTTCAGATATCATAGCTAATGCTTTTCAATTTATAAAAGAAGGAAACAATTTGTTCTTTATAAGTAATAGCACTAACAAAGTTAATCTGGTAGACTTCAGTAGAGAAAATCCAAAAAGTTCGGTTCTTTTTATATGCAGGAATTAATCTTTTGTCTGACAGGCCAGTTATAGAAGAACCACATTTTTTATAACATGGCCCAGGAGATAAAGAAAATACCTGAATTTCAAAGGGAGAAATCATTCAACTAGAAATCAAAATAGCTGTAATCTGCTACCAAAAATAAAAAAAGAAAAGAAAAAAAAATCTACCAACAGGTCTGCTATATCCTGTAGGGAGATAAGAAGTCAGGACAGTAAATGTGACACTATAAACTGCTAGGGCCTTATATAGTTCCAGGAGATTTGTGCAGTGAAAACAGAGTTGATGATCTGTACAGCTATTTATCTTTCCGAAGAGGGTTCTTTCCTGAAGATTAAGTAAGAACATATATTACAGTTTTTATTATATCTAAAAACAATTGCTAGCCCCTATTTTATAGTGAGATTCTTCATGGCAATATACATTGTATCTAGGTTAATGATACAGTATTTTTTTCACCAAGTGTGTTTCACACTGGAACTATAATTCTCTTAGTTGTCTTGAAGTTAATTGCTTCCCTACAATGTTTACTTGTATTTAAGTTGCTTCTATCCGTGCCAATATGAATATTTTTTGCAGTTATTTTTGACAGAAAGTGACTGGCACATGGTTATATTAAGGAACGGAAAGACAGCCAGTGAGAAAGGATGAGATTTAAAAGCTACAGTCCCAGAGGACTCCTTGTGCAGGAGGGTTGCTGTGCTATAGGATGTTGGCTATTTTATGAGAGCACTTACACTTTGCAGCGTCCCTCCTTGTTTCTGATCCCAACAACCCCATTTCCACAGTGTCTACCTAGTTTATTCCCTATGAATTGGTGTCGCATTGAATCCAAATCAAGCAATTATCGCAAACGTACAGAAACCTCTCCAGGGGCAACCACTTACTTTCATAGACTGACAATTAAACCCTCCAGTTGAGACCACTAACCTGCACTTGGGAAACCCGGATACAGAGCATGAACTTCACCTTGGTCACATGAAGCCTCATTTTTACCTCTTAGGAATGTTAATGTCACCTCCTATGTGACTTTCTTACCCCTCATCCCTCTTGGCAGCAATGACTCAGGTTTCCCAGGTGGCCATTATGGAAGTTTAATAAAGTCTTCTTAAATGAATTGCTGAATGAATGAACACAGGTATGCCATGTGAATACATTTTCAGAAATTTTAAATTGTGTTATTGTAACTTTATTGATTTGAAATGATTTTAGGCATATCATAAAATTTTCACGTAGTACAAAACAATGTATGAATGACACCTCCTTTCTAAAACAGAACTTAGAACCTATTTTTTTTTTTTTTTAGAGATAGAGTCTCACTTTATAGCCCTTGGTAGAGTGCTGTAACATCACAGCTCACAGCAACCTCCAGCTCTTGGGCTTAGGTGATTCTCTTGGCTCAGCCTCCTGAGTAGCTGGGACTACAGGCACCTGCCACAACGCCCGGCTATTTTTTTTGTTGTTGTTGCAGTTTGGTTGGGACCAGGTTTGAACCCACCATCCTCAGTATATGGGGCCAGTGCCCTACCCACTGAGCCACAGGTGCCACCCTCCTATGTATTCTCTACTCGTAATCAAAGTAAATAAAAGGACTTGTGTAATAATTCAATTACTTTACCATTTTACATATATGAGGTTTTATTCTATCCAGTTTTTAATCTTAATTTTTATTTCATAAATAAATTATTGTAAATATGTCATCTTGTAAATTATTTATGTCACCACCTACAGAGCTTACTCATCCTTTCTGGCAACTGCACATTTAATGTATGAAATATATAACAGTATCTGAATTGTACTTCTATAATTAGAATACAGGGAAGAAATCAATAAGGTAAATCTCAGGTTTGCAAAATTAGAAACACAAAGTGTTAAAAAGTTTTTTCTGTAGTGTTCAAGTGACCTTGAGGGTCTGTGTAAGGATATTAGAAAAAAAAATAAAACAAGGCAAGAGTAAAAAGAAAAAAGGAAGTAGAACAAAAATTCCTTTTTATTTTTGCATCTCCAGAGAGTAAACTTCCATTTTATCTTTTCCATAAAATATTTTTCTGGCAAGTAATGAGATGTGTTGCTAAAACCTGACTGTATCCAGACATCGGGAGCAGGGAATTACTAATGATGGCAGACTGAGGAGGCAGAGGTCAGAAGATCAAAGTGACACACACAGGCCTGCAGAGAGGGAGCAGTTTGATTTCATGTCAACCAGCATTTACTGAGTAATTACTCAGGCAAGATGCTTCCTTGCTTTTAATCTAGAAAGACAAATGACAATTCTACAGAACATATGCTCTGTCCCAGGTGAGTGATTATAGCTATAATTGATAAAGGAGTATGCTGAAAATATATATATTTTCTACATGTGTTTATGAGGTTTCTACTTTTTGCCTTCACAAAATTAAAAAGGCTTAAAAGTTTATAACAATAACAATGTTTAAGATAAATGCTAGAAACAAAAGCCTCATAAAGAATGAAGATACATACATCCAGAAAAGAAATCAGACAATTGCTGCATTGAAATATTAAGCAATAATAATAATAATGCAAAGAAAGTAACATTCACATTGTCAAATAAGAGTATGTCTATTATAGAATGCTTCGACTCTGAGGTTCAGTATGGAGTCATCAGTTAACTTCTTATTTTTTTCCAAAGTCTCAAAAAATAGACAACTAATATTTATAAATAAAAGATAATTTCAAAAAACAGATCATGCCAAATCTTATAGACAATAGAAAAAGAAGAAATACTTCAAAATCATTCTACTTTATCTGGATACATCTGATATTAAAATTGGATAAAATATATTATTATAAAGGGGAAATTACAAACATACTTCACTTATAAATGAGGCCATAATATCCTAAATAATATATTAACAAGTTGAAGTAAAAATTAATGTTTAAATAATGTACTTTGGTCAAAATTAAATCCAATTTATGTGAGAATTAGTCATTCTTTTCTTTTCTTTTTTTCTTCTTTTCCTTTCCCTCACCCCCTCACTCCTTCTCTGTCTTGTCTCCCCCTCCCCCAGGCCCCACTGTGTCATTAATTGTCATTAATTGTCCTCATATCAAAGTCAAATACATAGAATTCATACTTCTCCATTCCTGTGATGCTTCACTAAGAATAATGTGTTCCACCTCCATCCAGGTTAGTACAAATGCTGCAAAATCTCCATTTTTTAAATGGCTAAATAATATTCCATGGTATACATATACCACAGCTTACCAATCCACTACTGGGCAGAAGGACCTTTAGGCTGTTCCCACATTTTAGTGATTGTAAATTGGGCTGCAATAAACAGACTAGGACAAGGGTCTTTGTAATAAAAGGTTACATATTTTTTTCCTTCTGGATAGATGCCCAGTAATGGGATTGCAGGATCAAATGGGAGGTCTAGGTTGAGTTCTTTGAGGTTTCTCCATACTTCCTTCCAAAAAGATTGTATTAGTTTGTAGTCCCATCAGCAGCATAAAAGTGTTCCTTTCTCTCCACATCCACACCAGCATACTCAGTTTTATGATTTTGTGATATAGGCCATTTTCACTGGGGTTAGATGATATCTCAAGATGGTTTTAATTTGCATCCTCTAATAATTAGAGATGATGAGCATTTTTTCATGTGTTTGCTAGCCATTCATCTGTTATCTTTAGAGAAGATTCTATTCATCGCTTTTCCCCATTGATGTATGAGATTGTTGGTTTCTTTCCTTGTGGATTAATTGAAGTTCTGTATAGAACCTGGTTATTAAGCTTTTGTCTGATTCAAAATATGTAAATATCCTTTCCCCTTGGGTAGGTTGTTTATTTGCTTTGGTTGTTGTCTCCTTGGCTATATAGAAGCTTTTCAGTTTAATTAAATCCTATTTGTTTATTGTTGCTGTTGTTACCTATTGCCATGGCAGTCTTCCTCATAAAGTCTATCCCCAGGCTGTTACCTTCCAGGATCTTTCTTTGAGGATTTTTATCATTTCATGCCTTAAATTTAAGTCCTTTATCCATCTTGAATCAATTTTTGTGAGTGGAGAAAGGTGTGGGTCCAGTTTGAGTCTTTTACATGTGGATATTCGGTTCTCCCTGCACCATTTATTGAATAGGGAGGCTTTCCCCCAGTGGATGCTCTTGTTTGGTTTATTGAAGATTAGGTGGCTGTAAGTTGTTGGTTTCATTTCCCAGTTTTCTATTCGATTCCAACTGTCTATATCTCTATTTTTGGGCCAGTTCCAAGCTGTCTTGACCACTATGGCCTTGTAATACAGCCTAAAATCTGGTATGGTGATACCCCCTGGCTTTGTTTTTATTACTAAGAACTGCCTTAGCTATTTAGTTTTTTTTCAGGTTCCATACAAAACACAGAGTCATTTTTTTCCAAGTCTTGAAAGTAGGATATTGGTATTTTAATAGGGATGGCATTGAATCAGTAAATTGCTCTGGGAGGTATAGACATTTTTAACAATGTTGATTCTTCCCAGCCATGAGCATGGTATGTTCTTCCATTTGTTAACGTCCTCTGCTAGTTCCTTTCTTAGGCTTTCATAATTTTCTTTATAGAGGTCCTTCACCTCTTTTGTTAGGTATATTCCTAAGTATTTCATTTTCTTTGGGGCTATGTTGAAAATATTAACACTGCAGGGAGCTTCCTTCTTAGGCCAAGGGAAAGTGCTACTTAGTCTTTAGTGGTCTGCTTCTATGGGGGAAAATCTGGTGGTACTAGATGAGAGAAAATCTCTTGAGGATAGTATTCTTAAGCAGACTAATATATCATATATGCTTCACCAATTTCTAAGCAACAGTTACATTATTTATTATTATTCGTATAAATTCTGAGCTTAAGTGATTTTATGCACCTTGGCAAAATGAGAGATTTGAAAGAATTCTAAAGAATAAATCTTTCTCCAAGAAAGTTTGACTCATGAACCATTCTAGGCACCACGAGATGTCTATGAACAGAATTTCATAAGTTATGTATGTTTATAAATTCTAATATCATATCCAATTTGCAAAGTTTTATCCTCTTTGACTATTTTATAGTGGGAGAACATATTTTGGCAGGTCAGATAAATCTGAGTCCATCTTTTAATTCTTCCATTCACTGGTTAAGTCATTTCTGTAAAGTTTTTTCTTGGATTCAGTTTTTCTCAGTGTGCTTTGAGGGGAAAATGAGGTAATTTGAGCAAGACTTTTGTTTGAATTAGAAAGAAAAACAAACACATACATCTTGCTATATCTATAAATATATTTGATGCATTATTGATATATTACTTTAATCAATTATTAACTATTATTTATTTCAATTAGTATTTATTTTACATTATAAAGATTAATTATGCTATGTTATCCTATTAAACAATGTAATTAATTAACATTGTATCATATGTAATATCAACTATATATTTGACATCACTGCTAAAACTTTTGGCACAAATTAAAGTTGCATACTAGGGAATAAGAAAAAATTTCCACATTTACTCTTATTCACATATATATGGTTAGCTTTGACATCTTTATACACTGAGGTATTAGCAAAAGTAATAAAGGATTTAATCCTGGTTACCTTCCCAGGGACTATATATTGGCAAATGTCTTTGTTGAAAGAAATTGTTGCTACAGTATTTTTATACTCCAGTTAGAGTTCCCTATCCTTCTGTGGACATTATCTTTCTAGATCAGTATTTGGCATGTAAATCTGCTTAAATCTTTCACTGCTACTCACAAGTAATCCTCAGTTTTTACCACTATGTGTCTTTCTTAAAGCCAATTCCCAAATAAACTACAGAGGAGTCATGACCTTGGCAGATTTAACTGTGTAATCAATACAGAATAGAGTTAAGAACCCAGGAAAGTTCTTAGGGTGATTGACAAGAATTACTATAGTGTTCAATAAACGATACTGAATCGGAAATGGTGTTTTTTGTTTGTTTTTAGATTCAACTTGAATATTAAATTCTACCTAAAGACAGATCATGTAAATCACAATTCCACCTAGCAAAAACATATTTTTCTTCTAAAAAGCATATTCCTTGGAGGGATGTCTTTTGCAAACTGTTTTCTTTGCAGTGTAACTCTGTACCAGTAAGCCCAGGGTGTGCTACAGACACAGGAACCCTCTTGATCAGGGGCTTTATTCTTTAAGCATGAAAATATCACTTGGCGAGGGAGAGATTAAGAAATTTTGCAAGGGTTAATAGTTATAATGTTTAAATGAATATATTAAAATATTACGGGATATGAATTATGTGGTACTTAAAGGCAAAGAATGCACAGAGTAAAATAATTATAAAACACAGAATGAGCTATGACAAAGACAGACCCGTTCAGAATTTACTTATGACAGCCATAGACTAGATAATTTGGTCCGATCCTCCAAACAACAGAAATTTTAAAAAGTTTTGAAAAAGCATTTAATGGTTGTTGATGGCAGTGAGAAATTTTAAAAGTAGTGTTGACTTATAGGGCCAAGATCCAAGAAGACATATCTGGAAAGTGAGCCTCAGCTCAGAGTTGCTTTTCTTTTGTTAGCAGCTGATACCATAATGACTGGCACAGAGACCAGAATTCAAACAGTCGGTGGAGGTTAGGTGACCAATAGTTGGAGTTCCCCAAGAAGCAGGAATGTGATCAATATCCCCGGCTTTGGAACTGGACCCTGAAGTGCTAAAACCTAAAAGATAGGTGTACTGACCATTGACTAGCCCTGAAAAGGAAGGCGAAACAGCCTCCAGTGATCACCACCCTCGATTAGGTTATGAAAATCTGAGATGTTTAGTGACTACAGTAGCTTTCAAGGAGAAATCTGTAATTCCTTTCTTAGGAAGAAAGCATCAGTCGCATTTCTACAATTGTGGAAGGTCTAATTAGTAGCCATCAGGAACAGGAGGCTGTAAGGCCACAAGGCCAACAGAGCAGCAGGCAATAGAAACAATAAAAACGGTTATCAGATAGAGTTCAAATTACAGTCCATTATGGCCAAAGAAATACAAAGACAAGTTTTAACATTTCAGAAGAGAAACTGAAATTTTTATAAAAAGCTAAGATGAAATTCTATAGAGGAAGAAAAACGCAGTACTGATAACTAATAAATAATTTAAAATAATGGGATAATTATTGTGGGAATGGTGAAGAACAGGTTGTTGTAAAGCCAGGGCACCCTGAGATTCCCTTCTCTTTGCACCTGTCTGCTGCCTCTTTGACTTTCTTCATCAACTTAGGACATAGCATGAATGTCCTCACCTGAATCCAGGGCTCTGACCTTGAACTTCTTTGCCTGCAAAATGTGAGCTAAAGAAACCTCTTTTCTCTATAGATTACCTAGTTTCAGGTATTCTTTTATAGCAACACAAAATAGACTAAGGGAAATATTGTTCCAACATGCAAGTGAAATGAAAATATTTTCAAACAAAATCAGAAATCATTTATCACCACCAGACACAGATAAAACAGAAGACCATGAAGCGTTTCTCGGGTGTATGACAAATGATACCTGACAGAAGTTTGGGGATACAGGAAGCAAGACTGAAATGTATTTACATAACATTAACTGCTTAAAATAAATATTATGATGTCTTGCAGGGTTTAAATGTAGAGAAAATTCGATTTGCTAGTATATCAGTTGTAACTGGGGGTAAAAGGAGTTAAAGGTTTCTATAATATTGCATGGTCTGATAGAGGTAGAACTAATTTATATTAGTTAGTGGAAGAATATATATTGTCATCTGGAAATTTGTTCTCAAATTATGGTCTATAAGTCTAAGGGGTCTCTTTCAATAAGTCCACAAAGTCCATATTATGAAAAAAATTTTCATAATAATACTATAATTTTCATAATGATAATAATAATAATAATACTTTTCACTCATTAGCATTGGATCTGATATATAGAAGACGTGGTAAGTAAAACTTTTTGCCTCAGCCCAAATCAAGGCAGTGACACTGACATGTACTAATTTTCATTGGGATTTTTCTGTTTCTACAAACTTTTTTTTCTGTAATGACCCACTTTTCCTCCTCTTGTCTCTTTTCTCTGCTTAATTCCCCTGGGGGTGAAAAGAATAGAATTTGCTTCTAAGCTGTCCTCACTGTAATAAGACAAGACACATTTATAAGAGGGATTTTACCTAACAAATGGAATCTGTGTAACCTGGTCTCTCATACCCTCAAAAATTAATAATAATAATAATAATAATAATAATAAAAACTATTATCTTAATGTGAAAATTTACAACATTTCCAAATTTAAAAAAAAAGCCTCTTTTACCCTATTTGTGCCCTTTGGTGACCCTGTATTAATTTCTGTTGACTGTCCTGGACAGCCCATCACTATGTCACTATGGCAGCATCTACAAGTGTTCTCTGGGCCCATGCAATTGAACCATCCCATTTTATCTTTGTGAGATTCTGCGGGCTCAAAGATTTATTCTGAGATTTCTTGCTATCCAGTCAATTACTAGAAGAATTCATGGAACAATTTTTACTTTTTTCACCCATACCTTTTCTTCAGAGTTGGTCTACAAACCCAAGGTCACCATACAGCAAACAGCACCATAGCCATAATCTAGTCGCTTTTTGCTATTTTTTCTTCCATGCTACCACTTTGGTGCAAGCTGCCATCGTATCTTGCCTGGATTATTGCAGTGGCCTTCTAAGTGGTGACTTTTTTTATTGTCCTTGGAAACCAACAATCTATTTTCAACAGGACAGCCAAAGGAGTCTTGTGGAAACCTAAAACTGATTATGTTATTTCTCTGCTCCAAACCTTCCACAGCTTCCAATGTCACTCTGAATCAAGTCCAAACTCTTATAGTGTCTACAGCTCCTTTATCTGACACCTCAGAAACGTTCCCACCTTCAGGCCTTAGTACTTGCTCTTCTGTGTGGTGGGACCACTCTCTCCCGAGGTATCCTACAGCAGGCTTCTTCATGCCTTTCAGATATGCACTCAGGTGTATGCCAGTGACTTTTCTGGGTCATGCTGTTTAAAATTGCCATCCTCCAACAGCTCCACAGGCCCTATGCTCTTCTTTCCTAATAGCTCCTAGGGAACACTGTACATGTATTTATTTACTTGTTTATTTATTTATTTTATTTTTTTTGGAGACAGAGCCTCAAGCTGTCCCCTGGGTAGAGTGCCGTGGCATCTCAGCTCACAGCAACCTCCAACTCCTGGGCTCAAGCAAGTTTCCTGCCTCCGCCTCCCAAGTAGCTGGGACCACAGGCACCCGCCACAATGCCCCGCTATTTTTTTGTTGCAGCTGTCATTGTTTGGCAGGCCGGGGCTGGATTCGAACCCACCACCTTGCGTGTACATGGCTGGTGCCTTAGCCACTTGAGCCACAGGGGCCAAGCCCATGTATTTATTTATTTTAAATATTTTAAAATATTTTAAATATTTTAAATATTATTTATTTAATCAGCTTATTAAATGAAGGTTATTATGCCTTCTTTTTTTTTAACCACTCCATCTTTGGTGTCTAGAATAGCAGCTGCCACCTAAAAGATTCTTCATAATTATTTGTTGAGTAGATGATTTAATATGGACATCAATAAAGAGTGACAATGAATGTAATATCAAAGACGCATCCACTTTCATTAAAATGATTGTTCATACCAGCTTTTAGATGTAATCTGACAAAGCTCACCTCAACATTCCATTCACTGTCACCAAGGTTTTGTTCATTGAATTATTGTTTTTCTTTCCTCCCAAATAATTTAGAAAAACAAAGAAAAAAATAAATGCATAAATAACCATAGTAGCTATTACCTTAATACAGAAAAGTATTTTCTTAGCACCCTTCTTCACTGCATTCAATGTTTATGAACACAGGGGATGCTCCATTTCAAAATCATTTTCAGAATTTGAACATAGAATCAACTCATATAGATCAGTTAGCCTTAATGCAACAATCGATTGCCAAAAAGCATAGAAAGAATACTTCTAAACTGACAGGTGTCATGAAGAAAGGATGCTGACCTTGTCTATCCCTAATGAAATCTCTTTCTTCTTCACTCCCCATCCATTTTTCTGATTCTTAATTGCCTTTTTTTCTTGATTCATGTTGCAAGATCATTTTTTTCTCATCTATTAGTTTTCTATTGCATATGATAGACAATATTTTCTGAAAAGTCATCATGCATTTCTAAACAGTTCATTCACTTCCCTCTGTTGTGTTATTTTAACTTCAATAGTAGCTGAAAGACTTTTAGCTTGAGCTGTCATCATTAAAATAAAAGATTGAGTGTATTCTGAGGCAGAAATTGCCTGGATGCCTTATAAATCACACCTAAATTTCTTTGTGTATGTTACCTTAACTTTTACCTATCATTTGAACACCTAATAATTTAAGATCATTTATATTTCAGAAAAATAAATGCTAGAGAAGTAAGCCACTTTTTTATTTAATCATAATTAGTAACCATCTGTTGCCCCTCTAAGGTATCATCCTCTGTGTACTTTGAAGTTTGCATTCCAGAAACCCATCTTCCCTTCAAAGGGAACTTTGATTAAAAAAAAAAAAAAAAAATATATATATATATATATATATATATACACACACATATATATATCACCTATTCTGCAGGATTGGGCAAAGTGAATACTCATTAGATCTTGTTGAAAGACAAGTCTTAATAAAGGAGACAACAGAATTCTTAAATCTCTTTTCAAACATTGGTCTTAGGTATAAATTATATATATATATATATTTTTTTTTTTTCAAAGAATGAACAGAGAAAGTAAAACCCAAAGACACACACAAAAAACAAAACCTTTAGCAATCTAATAAAACTGGCTATTTCTAAGAAATGATGACACTATCTTGGTCAGGCAGCTATGAAACATTTAGAAGTGATGTGTCTCAATGTGAATGAATTGTTACAGATGTGAGGAGAAGAGGCTAAACTGGACAAGCAAATAACTCAACAAACCCTCGTTGGATTTCATTCTCCCAGGATGGAAGTTCTACCAAATAGGTAATAGTCTATTTTTAAATATAAATTTTCTAAAAACATTTTTCTTCCTTACTTCCTCTTTTCCTCCCTCCCTTTCACCTTTCTTTCTGCCTTTAGCTCTTTCCTTCTGTTAGGGAGGAAAATGTAGGGACCCGGACCGGGAAGTACTGTGCATGTTAAGGATAAAAACAAAGGATTAATGGAATTTATATTGACTAAACACACACACACTGCAGATGTTAAAATTGAGAGCAACTTGAAAAGAATTAATGTAATTCAGATTTTACATCTGAAGTCATTTTGGGCCTCTTAAAAATTAAATATCAGAGGTCAGTTTTTGAATTAAATGGTGAAAATATGGTAAGAGAGACCAGGACTTCTAATGCCTGACCCAATTCATTGACTTCTAAACCATGGTCATTCCAGAAAGATGTTCCATTGTTTTTTAGACATCCTAGACTGTAATAATCTGTGATTTTTTTTTAAGTTGAATGATGTTTTCCCTAAACTATTGAGCTAACTATATTTTGTATTGGAGGTAACATTGTCATTCATTTCTGAATATCACAAATAAGAGGATTCTGATTTTTAAATCTTGGTTATAGTGAGTGAAATGACTAGATACAGAAAAGTAAAATTGCCAAATCAACACTTAAAGATATATGTATGTGTATATATATACATATGTGTATATGTATATATATATAAAATAGTTCTCATTCATTGAATATATATGTATATCCTGAACATTTATCCTTTAATCCTTGAAATGATATGAGGTAAATATTGCTAAGTCAGATTTATGAGTAAGGAAATTGAGGCTCAGAGAAATTAATAACTCACTAAATTTCACCTTTCTAGAGAATGATGAAACCAGTGTACATAAATTGACACGGCTCTAAAGCTCTTTCTCCCCTACAATATTACGTTATCTCAAGTTTCAGCAATGGGTATGACAATGTCTCATGGAATATCAAACACATATTCCTGAGAAAAAGAGAACAAGCTTTTAACTAAATGGCCACCTGTTAAGTTTAAAGACAAGAGTTGAAAGTTCTAAGCTGAACCACACAATTAAAACTTAGACTTGCTTTTATAGTCAAAGGTGAAGTGTGAATATAAGACGTTTACTGTTTCCAGCTCCATCCATGTGAACATGAAGGATGTAAATTCTCCATCCTTCTTAATGGCTGCATAGTATTCCATGGTGTACATATACCACAGTTTGTTAATCCATTTGTGGATCAATGGGCACTTGGGCTTCTTCCATGACCTGGCAATTATGAATTGGGCTGCAATAAACATTCTGATACAAATATCTTTGTTGTAATGTGATTTTTGATCATCTGGGAATATACCTAATAAAGGAACTGCAGGGTCGAATGGCAGTTCTATTTTTAGTTCTCTAAGTATTCTCCAGATCGTTTTAAAATAATAACTAAGAAAATGACACAAAGGCTATGTTAACCAGTTTGATGGAAGTGTTTCGGAATGTGTGTGAAAACCCCACACCATACCCCAGAAGTGCATTAATGTACATAGTCACCATTCCATAAAAAAAAAAAAATGTTTACTGTTTAAGCTTTTATGTTTTTCTTGCTTTGCATGAAAGACATTTAGTTTCAGAAATAGAAAACGGAAAACTGTCCCTTCAAGATAGGGCCCTGTATACCTCAAAGTATTTCATATTTATGACAGACAGGAGATTTTGACTGAGACATAGAAGAGAAATCTTTTCTAAATTTAATGTATCTATTTGTTCTTACTCAATTTCACTAGTAGGCTTAGACAGGTAGACATTTTCTAGAAAGAAAGGGTGGCATCTTAATGAAGCATGAAATAATGAATGTGATGACATTGATATCTGGTTGCCAGGACTTCAAAGCATAAGACAGAGACTGAAATAAAGTTAAGTGACAGCCCCACTGCAGTAGATTGAAAGGATGAATACTAGTAAACGTACTGCAGCATTTGCTTCCAAAACAGAAGCGTGATGCCTGCATGGACAAAAGTTTATTTGCTTAATAGTATTTTTACTATGTAGTAAACTGTAAGATCAATTACTGTTACTTCTGTTACAGAGGAATATTTTTACACATGAAAAATAGATATCTTTGTTAAGATTTCAAGTATTATTTTACCAAATAATTACTTGTTAGAGAAAGTGCAGGTTAGAAAAAACTTAAAGATCAAAGGCCAAGTATAAAGATGATTGAAGATGACACACAGAAAAAGATAAATCATTTTTGAAATAAGAATTAAAATCTGGGAAATTCATATTAATGATCATTTGAAATGTGCTTACAATGAACTGCTGTAATGGTCTTTAATTCATCTTCAAAATAATCTTAGCTTACTGAGTGAATTGTAGCTGTTTCAAGGTTTTTCTTCTTCTTCTTGTTTAACCAGTAGATTAAACTGGAGCATACGGAATGTGTCAAAGAATTGCACTTAAATATGATATGAAATGATGTATATACACTTTATGCAGAATATGTCACCTTTGATGCAGTTTGATGTAGGAGGAAAGGAAATGATCTCTTGACTTCTGCAAACACTTCCTATCAACTTTGAATGAGGAAAATATTTAATTGGAACTTAAACATTTTTGTAGAGGCAATGTAAATACTGATTAGAAAAATGACCCAATAGTCAGGTATGTGTATATATCATTGTTAAAAATTCTTTTAAGGGAAGATTTTCATTTGGGAAAACACAGAGTTCAAATCAAATATTTATTAAATACCACTGTCTACAGCAGTGGTCACCAACTTTTGGGGCACCAGGGACCAGTTTCATGGGAAACACATTTTTGAGGAACCAGGTTGGGTGTGGGGGGGGATGGCGCAGAAGGCGAAGCTCAGGTGGTGACGCCAGCAATGGGGAGTGGCTGTGAACACACTTGAAGCTTCCCTTGCTCACCTGCTGCTCACCTCCCGCTGTGCAGCTCACTTCCTAATCAGCTGCGGGCAGACGTGAACCATTTTGACACCAGGGACCAGTTTCATGGAAGACAATTTTTCCATGGACTGGGTTGGACAGTTTGGGGGTAAACCTCAGGTCTATAGAATGGAGAAGGCCACATTATCAGGTACAGAAAACAGAGTCAGTCAGAAAGTGAGGGGAAGAACAATCAACCAGGAATTGCACATTTAATAATTAACAATATTAAAAAATAAAAAAATTAACAATATTGTTAATTTTAGTATATTATACACATGATGTGCGAATCACTGTTTTCTATATATCCTTTTCTATAAAACATTCTATACAGAAAGCAATTTTCTGAGAAGCAGAAATGTTACTTCCTACATCCAAGACAATATGATTGCATTCATGTACACATTACAGAAAGGTTCATATCATATACACTCCAATTCATATACATATGGAATGCATTCATATTTTATATATCCACATATCTATATGACATAATTTAAAATATTTACCCCATTATGCTACTGAATTAAATGACCTCTAGTTTAAATCCTGGGTTCTGTGTGTGACACGCAGTAGTTCACTGTCTAGTTCCTGCTAATTGCTTCTGAGTATCGTGTCTCACACATATTTTTGAGCAGTCTCTCACCATCTGTATGATGATGATGGTAGCTGGGTGTGTTTCCCCTCTTATGTTAAGGATATCTCCATCTGTAGACCTTACTCTCTGAGAATGGCAAAGGCTTCACTTTCTTATGAGCGGTACCACTGAGGCTGGACCCTGACACCAGCTGTGGGCTGCATTCAAGGAGCTGCCCTTGCACAGAAAGACTACAGGCTTCTCCAGCACAAATGGGGTTCATGACATTTTCCTCTTTTTTTTTTCATATTACTGATATTTTTCTTTGTGGTCCTTACACAGCTTAATACCTATTTAAATTATTAACTTACAAGAATAGGTGAGGAAATTGGCAAGAACCAGCATGTGGGTGAGAAGCCCCCCAATGTATTTTCAGAATCACCTTTACCTTCAAAAAGGATAACTTTAACTTGAGGCCAACTTTCTTCTACAAGTTTGTGTCCACAAGATAATTTAGTTCTTAAAGAAAATAGGTTTCTGTCAACAGTCCTTCTCACTTCTCCAGGCAGACTTAGAATTCCCCTGGAATTATAATTTATATGTAATTTATAGTAATTCCTAAGAATACACTTTTTTGTTTGAGATGGATGCAGAAAGGTCTATCAATTTTGTTAATTTATAAACTTTTCCAGATGAAATGCTGCCATTCATGTTAGCTTATAATCAATGTTAATTTATAATGTTAACCCAATCCAGTTCGTAACTTTAAGTCACATATACTATTATTATCTGAATTTGATAACTTCCCTAAGAAGTCATTTTGGTGACTTTCCAAGTTTGGGTCGAAAGTTAACAACACATAATGTTTAGTGTACAGGTTTTGGAATTTAGACAAAATTTAGTAATACCCTTATCCTGACGTGTACTAGACATTTGATTTTCTAATAACTACTTAATGTTTCCAGGTCTCCATTATTTAAAAAAAGGATAATATTTAATTCATGATGTTGTTATAAATTGTAAATGAAATATAATCTAGACGAATGTTTACTATAATGATGCCAATATAATGAGCTCTCAAGAAGCAATAGTTGTTACTATATATTGTGTCCTTAAGATTCTTTCCTTCCAAACCAATTTAATAAAAGGTCATCAAGATCAACTTGTTCAGGATGGTGCCTGTGGCTCAGAGGGGTAAGGCGCTGACCCCATATGCCAGAGGTGGTGGGTTCAAACCCAGCCCTGGCCAAAAACTGCAAAAAAAAAAAAAAAAAAAGATCAACTTGTTCCTAAAAGCAAAGTACCAAAGTCATTGTGCAGATAAAACAATCTTCCTTGAACCTAGTGTGCTCCAACTTTAATCTTTAAAAATCTATGACTTCTTATCAGTAGACATGTTGCCTGCCTTTATAAATAAAAACTCATAAAAGAGAAGAACAAATACCATTGATGATAATAAAAGCTATTTTTAATGTCTGGTAAAAACTAGACATTTGAGATCTTATGGCCTTTTAAAAAGCTATGTATCTGAATGTCAAATTCTCAACTATGTTTATTCAGTCATTAAATTTAGAATATGGGAAAGATAAAAGATTTCAGTTCCACTAGTCTGTTCAGTGACCAAAGTCATTTAGATATACAATGTTCTTTTTACAGTGAAAACCTGCAAGTTGACCACCGCGGGACTGGAATAAACTGGGCAACACATGGAGGTGGTCAACAGAAGAATTAGGCCTACTGTACTGAAACACACATGTTGTTCCTGTCCAGCCCATGAAAATTAGGTCAACTGAAGAAGGTGGTCAGAATGGAAAGGTGGTCAATGTTGGAGGTGCTCCTGTATCTGGTTCTGTGTAACTAGCCTGAAAGTTAATGAACTCAGACTCTGGTGCTTTCACCAGGACACAAGCCTAACAAATAAAAGAGTGATCAGGAACTGAACTTTCCTAGATAGGCAGGAGCAAAGAGGGTCAAAGTACTAAATAAATGCTAATCAACTAAGATCGCCAAATATTTTTTGAGTCCTGTTATCTGTAAAGCTGAGATATGGGAGGATCCAAATACGGGCAAGTCTCAGTCTCTAACTTCAAGGAGCATATGATTAAGAAGAATTAAATAAATCTTATGTCTATTGGCAAAGGGTCAGAGAGGTAGGGTGCAGGCATTCCAGCAGGAATATTGAGAGAGTATTTGGAGTACTCAGAAAATTGGGACTAGATTATTAAGTTCAGTCAGCGTGTAGCTGAAGAATGATTGGAATCTAGATTGAGGTCAGATGGTGGAAGGTTATTTTGATGATTTTTTATTTAAATATTAAACCATCTTTGAAAAATAAAAACTCTACTTTCAGTGCAAGATTTCAGCCTAGGTCATTGGAGAGCAGCACTCCTTCCTAGAGAAACTAGGAAAGCCCAATAAACTATAGAAATCATCTGTCTAAATGAAGCGGAGAATTATAGAAGTAATGAAAAGAGAGGTCAAGCTGACGAAGAGGAAGTGAACGTGGAGAAGTGGGCTGGCTTTTGTCAGTATGGGTAGGAAATGAGAATCCAGAGTCTATCTTGGTGAGAGACGCTGTGTGGGGTGGGGAGAGGGTGAAGCTTGATAGAGTCAAGCACATGGTCAGTTTTCTCTTCAGGGATTTTTCCAAATACTGGAGATGCAGGGGGTAGAAGTTTAAAAATCTGAACAGAAAGGCTCTTGAAGGCAAATCAAAGCATCTGGAATTGTGACAAGATAAAGAGTAGAGTGTGGGACCCACCAGAGCTAGAGCTCTGAAGCTTACACTATGTTTTTGATTAAAAATGCTAGAGGGCCGGGTCACAGCAGGGATAGGGAATTACAGGGCTTCAACCCAGGTTCAATTCAGCATAGTCCCTTATAGTAAGGTGATCAACCATCCTTCACAGCTGGCCCAGCCTACCTGTGGGTTCTGCATTTACAGATATAACCAACAGAAATTTAAAATATTCAGAAAAATAAATTCTACAAAGTTACAAAAACCGAAACTTAAAATTTTCCCGTGCAGAATACTATACCGAGTCCATGCAAATAAAGTAATGCCTAAGCATTGTATTATTATAATTAATCTAGAGATAATTTAAAGTACATGAAAGGATGTGTGTGGGTTATATGCAAACATGACACCATTTTATATAACAGATTTGAGCACCCCGAGATTCTGGCGTCTGTGTAGCTCCTGGAATAAATCAGCCATGGGTACTGAGGGACAACTATATCTGCCAACTGGAAGGAAGGATAAATCCTCTCTAAGGGAAGAAAAGGCTCTCTGGAGCAAAGTTTTTCAACCTTTTTTGTCTCACAGCACACTTGAACCCTTAGTTAAACTTCTGCGACACACTTGAGTTATGGTGAGCAACGGTGAGACCTCTTGTCTACTAAAAATAAAGAAAACTTTCCTCGTTGGAAATGTCATAGAAAGAAGGAGCAAAGGGTATCAATGTACTCAATAAATGTTATTCAACTAAGATATTCAAATATTTTTTGAGTCCAGGGATCGTGGCAGACACCTGTAGTTCCAGCTACTTTAGAGGATGAGGCAAGAGGATAACTTTGGCAACAGAGTTTGAGTTTTTTGTTTTTTTTTCAGTTTTTGGCTGGGGCTGGGTTTGAACCCGCCACCTCTGGCCTATGGGACTAGCGCCCTATCCTTTTGAGCCTTTATAGGCGCTGCCCATAAATCTAATAATTTTTTTTTGAAGTTTTTGTTCGGGGCTGGGTTTGAACCTGCTACTTCCAGTATATGGGGCCAGTACCCTACTCCTTTGAGCCACAGGAGCCATGGCACCAGAGTTTGAGGTTACTGTGAGCTATGGCACAACAGCACTCTACCCAGGATAACAAAGTGAGAATTTGTCTCAATAAATAAATGAATAAATAAATAACAACAGAAAATAATATTAATCAAAAAATAGTTAAAAAAAAGAACATACTTACTAAGCTTTGAGCTTATTTTGAAAATAATTGAATTAGTGGTTAAAAGTTTTTGTGACACACCTAAGATCCTCTCATGGCACTTTAGTTCTGCGGCACAGTGGGTGGAAATCACTGCCCTGGAGCAAGGCTTGGCCAAGCATGACATGGCTGGGGCCTTGAGCCAACCATGTTGTGACCTATGTTGATAGTCCAAAGGTTAAAAAATTATGTATATAATATATATACACATACATATACACCTACATATACACATATATGTAAAATGTAGTTAAAATATGATAGGAGGAACAAAGCAAAGAAAAATATGAGAAAGAAACTAGGTAGCCTACAAGGTCTAAGTCATTAACTATCTGAAAAATTAATAGAAAAAGGATTGCTGATCCCTCTTCTAGAGCTTCTACAATTATTTGTACTCACTGTTTGTCATTCAAGTAAAAAAAAAATGAAGCAAAACAAAACTTTTTCTTATTAAAAAAAAGGCCTGAATGATTGAAATCCAAGTAATAAAATAATTTGAAGAGGTACAGAGATGACTCAGCTATGCTAGCTGAAGAAAATTTTAAAATCACTACGGTAATGTAAGCAAAAAATTAGAGAAAAATATGGAAACATGCAAGGAAATATAAAATCTAATGGATGAATATTTCTGTCAAGAAATTTTCAGGTAATTTAAATAATATGTTCAACACAAATAGGTATGTGTAATATGAGACATTAGAAAAAATGCAAATTGAACTGTAATGAAAAAATGAAAAATGTAGAAAAGTGTCAAAGATAGATAGAACAGAACTAAAATGAATAATATAACTTAAATTAGAGTCTCAGAGAAAGTAAAATAGAATGCACAGCAGCAAACCTTAAGAAATATTAGCTGAGAATTTTCTAGTACTTATGAAAGTAGAGGTCCAGAGAGAGCACAAAGAGGAAGTTCTAGAGGTGTATATAAAGATGTTTCAACCTTTTGCTGAGTTATGATCTGCACAAGAATAAAGAAAAGTACAATCTATATGAGGGCTGAGAAAGAAACCCTAAAAAGGGGTAGGAAAAACGATCCCAGACATTGAAAAAGCAACTAAAAATGCTTTGTAGTTTCCAACATGTGCAGGCAAACCTCATTTTATTGTGCTTCACTTTAGTACATTCTAAAGATAATGTATCTTCTACAAACTGAAGCTTTGAATCAATTCTGTTGAGCAAGTATTGATGCCATTTATTTTTAACTGAAGTTTGTAAATTTTTTAGACATAATGCTATCTCACACTTAACAGACCATAAAAACCATAATATAATCTAAACATAGCTTTGTTTTCTTTTTCTTTGTATTTTCTTTTTTATGAGATAAATTTTACTCTGTTTCTTTTTATGAGATAAGTCTCACTCTGTTGCTCTCGTTAGGTGCCATAGCACCAACATAGCTCACAGCAACTTCAAACTCCTGGGCTCAAGAGTTGTTCTGGCCTCAGCCTCCTGAGATAATTTTTCTATTTTTAGTAGAGACAGGGTGGTACCCTTGCTCTGGTGGGTCTTTCACTCCTGAGCTCAAGCAATCTTCCTGCCTTGACTTCCCAGAGTGCTAGAATTACAGGTGGGAGCCACTGTGCCAGACTCTAAACATACCCTTTATATACACTTGGAAGCAAATAAATTTATATAACTTGTTTTTAGTGCATATTTGCTTTATTGCAGTAATCTGGGTTTGAACATTTAATGTCATTGATGTATGCCCACATAACAAATATATCTTTAAGAGAGTCAAGAAAATTATGAGACTAAGAAAGAGAAATAAAACTGAAATGGGAAATTCTGGAGATAAAAACACAACATATAATAAGAAAAAATGCATTGGTCAGAATTAACAGAAAAATATTGCATAATAAAAGATTAGCAAACTTAAAAACATAGCAATACAAATTACTATAATAAATTATGAAGAGGATAAAAAAAGACAAGGAATAAACATACCATCAGGGAATTGGGCTCTTGTAAGACAAAGGGCTGCACAATTGAAAGGAGGGAGTCAGAACCCATATTTGATGAAACAGTGGATGAAAATTTATGGCTCTAAATTTATGAAATCAGAAAATTCATAGATTCAAGAAGCTTCAGCAGAATAAACATAAGGAGACTACTCCAAAGTGTGTTTTACCCTACTGCTGAAAACCAACAACCTAGAAAAAAGTCAGAGGACAATGATTAAGATATCACAGATTTCTCATCACAAATAGTGCATATGGCTGGCTTATTTCAGTTGGCACGACATCCTCAAGATTCATTCATGCTGTCACACATGGCAGAATTGCCTTCTTTTTAAATGCTAAGTATCATTCTAAATGTATATCCTATATTTTATTTATCTATTTATGCATCGATGGGCATTTAGGTTGTTTTCATATCTTGGCTTGTGAATAATGATGCAGTAAACTTGCAGATGCCTGTTTGAGATCCTGATTTCAATTCTTTGGTGTACATACCCAGAAGTGGGGTTGCTGGTTCACACAGTACTTTCTCACATTTACTTTTTTGAGGAATCATTATTCTCTTTTCCACAGTGGCTGCACCACTTTACATTCCCACCACCTGTGTAAAAGAAGAATTCCATTTTCTCCATATTTTTGTGAACATTGATGTATTTCTTTTGATAATAGATAGTCCAATGGATATTAGGTGTTATTTCACTGTGGTTCTGACTTGCATTTTTCTGATGATTAGTGATTTTGAGCACCTTTTTTATATGCCTGTTGGCAGTTTTCATTTCTTCTGCTGAGAAATATCTATGCTTTAACATACAGGCATTATCTAAAATAATCAAAAATCATAGGAATACTGTAGTAAGAACCCTTACCATGAGACCCACCCTCTGAACAAAACCTCTAAATGCTGTGCAGTACGGTGCCTATAACTAGGGGTAAAGTGAGACATTACATAATGAAAATAGGTAAGGTTATCAAAAAAGGTAACAACCTTAAATCTGCCTAAAGTTTATTACAGTTTAAAAAACATGAAGTGACACTAATGGAACTGAAAGGAGAAACAAACAAGTTATATCTCCTTACCACCTTCCCATACACAACCACACAATTCTGCAATTATAATTTGGAATCTTAACATTTTACTCTCAGTAATTGATAGAATAAGTACAAAAAAATCAATAGGAAACAAGACATAAATAACAAATCTTAATGCCCTAGACCAAAATGACATCTACAATGCACTCCTTCCCAAGGCAGCAGAATATCAAATCTTTTCAAATGCACACAAACCTTCTGCAAAATAGAGCATATTATGGGTCAGAAAATAAATCTCAACACATATAAAACTATTCATAATGCCAAAGAATACAATATATAGTTTCTGAACACAATATAATAAGAAATCAATAACAAAAAGATTTTTGGAAAATATTTAGCAAAGAACAACTATATATGAAGAAGAAAGAAAATAGAAAATATTTTGAAGACTAGAAATAAAACAATATTTTATAGATTTAGCTAAAGCAGTTCTTGGTAGGAAATTCAGAGCAATAAATGCTGATATTAGAGAATAATTATGATCTCAAACCAATGTCACAATAGTCTAACTACAAACTGGAAGAACATAATTAAACTCAAAATAAGAAAAATTTTAAAAATGCAGTTGAGAACATAAATAAATAAAATTAACAATATAAAACCAAAAGCGAAAAATCATTAAATATAAACACTGGTTCTTTGAAAAGATAAATAAAGTTGATGAAATTTTGGCCAGACTAATCAAGGAAAAACTAGGGAAGACCAATTTTGAATATCACAATAAAAGTGGAATATAATTCTCTTAGGTACTGAAGACATTATACAGGGATTTTATGAACAACCCTGTGCCCAGAAACTCAAATTAAGTGAAATGCACAGATACCATGAATGTCACCGACTATTAAACTCACCCAGGAGGAAAAGATAACCTTACTACGCTTACATCTATTAAAAGAATAGGCATCCTAGCAAAACTTTTCGGCCAAGAAAATTCCAGGTTCAGATGTCTTCACTAGTGCACTCCATCAGTCATTCAAGGTAGAAATAATATAATTGTACGTAATCTTCTCCAGAAACAAAAGCAGAAGGAAGGGGTCCCAAATCATTTTATGATAGCAGTATTACCTGTCGTCAAAACCAGACAATGAAATAAGAGGAATGTAATAGTACAAAGGCCCTCATGAAGAGAGAAAACAAACCAGAAGAACTCCTTAACAAAATTTTAGCAAATAAATTTTAGAGAAATGTAAAAAGAATAATACATCATGACAGAAAAATCACAGGATGATAAACTGATTTAACATTCTAGAAGGTGGTGGGGAAGGAAAACTAATTTTGCAGCATTTGTCAATTTCTCTGGTGTAAGTATTCCCTCATGGCTGAACTCTCTCCAGCTATCACTACTCAGATCACTGAATGTCGAGTTAGACAAAGGTGAACACAGTCAACATAGCCCTAGTTTAACATTTAAAGATCAACTCTAAATCCATTTCATTACCAGATTATAAAAGGAAAAACATGTAATCCTCTCAATAGATACAGGAAAATCATATGAACATATTAAATACATGTTTATAAAAAAAGAGTGTATTAATGTTATAGGATTGCCATCAGAAACACCTACAAACCTGGATGATTTCAAACAGCAGACAGTTATAATTCTAAAGCTTTGGAGACTAGAAATACAAAAACGAGTTGTTATCAGGACTATGCTCTCTATGGACCCTCTAGGGAAACTTCCTTGCCTTTTTCTATCTTTTGGTGGTTGTTGGCAATCTTTGGTGTTACTTGGCTTGTAGAGGCATAACTCCAACCTGCACTCCCACGTTCAAGTGACCTTCTCTGTGTTTGTCTCTGTGTCTCCCCTCTTCTTATAAAGACATCAGCAATATTAATTAAGGCCCACCCCAATCCAGCATGACCTCATTTTAATTTGATTTCAATTGTAAAGACTGTATTCCCACATAAGGTCACATCTATAGATACTGGGGGTGAAAACTTAAGCATGTTTTCTGGGAGGACAATATTTAACCCACAACATCAAGCAAAAACTAGGGCAAATGGCATCTCTACAAAAATGTACCAATAATGGTAAAAGACCAGATACTTTCATATTAAGATGAAAAAGACAACATTTCTGATCTTACCACTTTCAGTCAACATTTTACTGGATATCGAAGTTTAGGCCATAAAGCAAAGCAAAAAAAATATAAAGAATATAGATTAGAAAAAAGAATAAAATTTTGTGGATTCATAGACAGCATGATTGTTCATGAAGAAACTTTTAAGTAATCTACAAAATAGCCACTGGAGATAATTTATGAGTTTAGTATGAATACAAGATAAAAGATCAGTATGAAAAAGTCAATTGTGCTTTTGTGTACTTGCAGTTAAGAATTGGAAATAGAAATAAACCATTCCATTTTCGATTATATAAAACAACATAATTGGAGATAAAGTTAGCAATATATCTTCAATAGCATATGCTTAAAACTACAAAATATTGCTGTGATAAATGAAAGAACTCAATAGAGACACATTAACATAGATCAGAAGGCTCCATGTAGTTTAGATGTAAATTCCCAAAGTGATCTAAACATTCAATGCAATCTCATAAAGATACTTTCAAGTTTTCTGTAGAAATTGAAAAGCTAATTCTAAAATGTCTACGAAAATGGAAAGAATCTAGATAGCCAAGGAAAAACGGAAAAAACAGAATAAATCAATTGTGGAAAAACGCTCAGCATCACTAATCAGGGAAAATCAAATTAAAGCCACAATGAGATATCACTTTACCTCTGTGAGAACAGCTTTTATTAAAAGTTCCAAAAATAATAGATGCTAATGTGTATACAGAGAGAAAGAACGCTATACACTGTTGGTAGAACTGCAAGTTAGTACAACCTCTATGGAAAACAGCAGGGCAATACCTCAAAGAACTGAAAGCAGACCTACTATTTGGTCCAGTAATCCCACTACTATTATCTACCCAAAGCAAAAAGTTGTTTTATCAAAAACACACCTGGACTCAAATTTTCACTGGAGCAAAATTAACATTGGAAAGATGTGGAATCAACTCAAGTGCCCATCAATTCATGACTGCACTAAGAAAATGTGGTATATGTATGCCATGGAGTAATGCTCAGCCTTAAAAAATGAATTAATGTCTTTTGCAGAAATTTCTATGAACTGGAGACTGTTACCTTAAGTAACACATCTCAAGAATGGAGAAACAAATGCCAAATGTATTCTCTATTAATTTGGAACTAATTGATGGGCATACATGGGAACAAAGACTTACTTCAAAAGAAGTAAAAATCTTTAGTAATCAAAGAGGGGTAGGGAGAAGGATTTGAAGGTGGTAAAAACTTACTTAATAGGTACAATGAACACTATTTGGGTGATGGGCACACTCACAGCCCTGACTAGAACATCATTAAAGCTATCAATGTAACTACAGACATTTCTAAATAAAATAAGTTTGAAATAAACTAAATAAAATAACTTTGAAAAAGAAGGAATTATACTGACTTCAAAAATTACTATAACCCTTCAGTAATTAAGACAGTATTTAGAGGCATAAAGATAAACATAGATCAATGAAATAAAATAGATTCCAGTAAGATATATATATTATATGCCAGGGAATTCCAATAAACGTACAGGGCCAATTAGATATTCATATGCAAAAGAATGAACTTCAGTACTTACTTCAAACTGTGCATACAAAGAGTATCTTAAAATGGATTATAAATATAGGAAATAAAAGGATAAAACATCCACAAGATAACTTAAGGAAAAAAAGACTTCCCCATTTCGCAGTCTTAGCTGTCAACTGGCAGGACAGATACAGAGAGAATAATTATATTTAGTTATGCAATGGGAGACATAAAAACACTGCTCCCACCAAATTAGAGTACAAAGAGGGGGATTGTGGAGATTTAGTGTTTTTCCCTGATGAATGTAAATTTTCTTTCTTTTTCCTCATGGATGTTCTATACATACAGAATTACGTAAGTTTCTGGTCTTAGTTCCCTAGTTATTGTCTTTTTGTACTTATTTATTACTGCATAATAAGTAGTCTGAAATTCTTGTGGTTTATAAAGAGCATATGTTTTATAAAAAATTCTGGAATTTGGGCAGAATTTGGTGGACCCGTTCAGTATCACTCATTTAAGTACATTCAGTTAGCAATTCAGCTGGGATGCAAATATCTAATATGCTCACTTATTCTCCAGGCCTTCTCTCCATGTATTCTCTTAGCACTTAATACTTACAGCTAGAGCCCCTTAGATGCCAGCAGGACCCTAACAGAAACTTTTCAGGTGGGTACATACCACTACATAAGCAGTTGTAAAGCCTCTACTAGGATCTTGCTTGGTGATGTCTCATGGACAAAGCAAGATGTGCAGCCAAACCTAGATTTACTGTTGGAAGACACAATACAAGGTATGAATTCTAGAGATTTGTTTACCGAAGGACTACAATGTGATAACATTCCCCACTTTGGAAGCCCTGTTTAAGGAGGTAGTTTTCTTTCATCAGAATGCCACTGCTGGCTCTTGTATATTTGGGTACTGTGTGGGTGAGAAGAAATATATATTTTTCTGACAATTTTCCCAAAGTCGATTCTGCTAATTTTATTTTTCTCTCTTAAATTCTAGTCTGTATGGAATGATTGTTTCCTTTGCCGAGATATCTTCCTAGTCTTTTTTGAACATATTTTTTTTCCCTATGAGCTAATATAATTCTAGACTTAGATCCTCTAACAACATCTACCAACTTTTAAGTTCACAATTCTAGCTTTCCACTCAGAGGAGGCCAAGGTGCAACTTTCTCTGTCATCCCAAATCTAGGTGAAACCGATACCTGTTGCCTCCACTATGCTGCCTAAGTTTGACCCTAATGAGATCAATATCATGTACCTGAGGTGCACCAGTAGTGAAGTTAGGGCCACCTCTGCCCTGGCCCCCATGATTGATTTCCTGGGTCTGTCTCTGTAACGGTTGGTGATGACATTGTCAAGGCAACCAGTGACTGAAAGGGTCTAAGGATTAGTGAAACTGACTATCCAGAACAGAGAGGTCCTGATTGAAGTAGAATTTTCTGCCTCTGCCCTGATCATCAAAGCCCTCAAAATCCACCAAAAGACAGAAATAAATAGAAAAATATTAATCCCAACAGAAGTATCACTGTTGATGAGATTTTAACATTGCCAGAGAGATATAGCACAGATCTTTACCCAGACAACTCTCTGGAACAATTAAAGAGACCCTGCGGACTGCAGAGTCTGTGGGCTGCAATGTTGATGGCCTTCACCCTCACAACATCATGGATGACTACAACAGTGGTGCCCTGGACTGCCCAGCTAGTTAACAAGTACACAGGTGAATATTTCAATGAAGAATCATTTTATACTCAAAAACTAAACTAAGCTAAACTAAACTAAAGTTAAAATTACCTTTTTGTGATGGATTTGTTGTTCTATTTTTTCAAATAATTTTCCAATCTTTTCTGGGATCTGTGATTGAAGGTAAGGTGGATGTATAAGTTCTACCAACCATAAGTTGCTATAATGATGAGATAAATGGGATTTGAGTTGAGTTACTTCTTTGAATCTTTTCTGTTAGAACAGCTTCCCCTATTTTCAACATTCCCACAAGTTACAGTACCTATGTCTTTCTGTATCTCTCAACTTCAGCTCCAAGCATAACCACATGACTTACCTCTGTCAATGGGATATTAGCAATTGTGATTGAGGCAGAGGCCTATTATGTCTTTTCATATTGGGATTTAACCTCTTGAAATTTACTTTTTGGGTTCAAGAAGCTATGTTGTAAAGTGGTCTAGGCTGTTATGCTATGGCAACATTGCAGAAGGGGCATTGGTAGATGAGATATCATGTACTGAGGGGGAGGATATGCCAAAAGAACTGAGGCACTCCACCAAGGCTCCCAGGAAAATGAAAACACATGGGTCACCCTAATCAAGGCCACTTGGGTGGGTGAGAAGATCTAAGCAGCCAACCCATAGAATAACAAAAAATAACAAGCTACAGCTTTTATTTTATTTTATTTTAAACTTAACTTTTATTAAATCATAACTGTATACATTTATGGGGTACAATGTGATGATTTGATGTACAATGTGGAATGCTATAAATTCTTACACATTCATACTGATGATAAAACACAAAGTTACAGCTTTTAAACCACTAAGTTTTAGAGTGTTTTACGCAGTAATACATAACTGAAACACATACAAAGGGAAGCCCTATCCCCAGAGACATTGGACTACTCATTTTTCTCATAAATTCTCTTTCATTTTATCTTCTCTATGACTTACCAATTTTTTCACTTTCTTCCAGATCATGAAAGCTTTTCTGCCTATTGAAATCTTTCATATCCTCCAAGATGTTGAGATATTAAGTACTGAGCAAGGTGATAAAGGTATCCTGTATTTCTAATACATCTAGCTTATATTTCTTTACTTCTGACCAAGCAGAAAATCCCCTTGGATTTATGGTTGTCTCTGTTTTCATTAACCAGCCAGAATATAACACTGTATTACTATTTTAAGCCCAAGTGTTTGTAAACATTGACATGCCAAGGAAACTGCTATTGTAGATGATTGAAGCTGTTTCAGTAGTTCATTTTCTTTTTCAGCTGCCTGAGCCTTGCAATAAGTATGTAATAGACCAAGCAATAATAATTATAGCAACTGCTTACTGAATGCTTGCTATATCATGTTAAAACATGTGAGCAATTCAAGTGCTGCAAACCTCAGCATTCTATGCCTACCAAAGAGGCTTATTGTCTAGAAATCACCATGCCATTTTCCTTTTGATCTGGTTTCACTTATTTATGCCTACACTTACACATAGGGAAATCTTGTATTTCAATTTTTCCTAATGAAAATTCTAATCTATGTGGGGAGTGTGGTCTCCTGGTAGTCTCAAAGCTTGGGAATCCTTGGTTTGAAGTGTCACAGCATTGTTAGGAAAAATGGCCTTGTACTCAACTTTTTCTTATGCTTTATTATCTAGGTCAGCTTGTATCAAGATTCTCATTGATGATAATATTGATAATAATGAGTACTTCTTTATCATTGATGCCATACTTTACTTTTTACCATAGTTTTCATCTAATATACTCAGCAATTCTCTAAGATAGAACTGTTACCACTGATGGTTCACAGATGGAAACACAGAAATATTAAAGAGAGAGAGATTAAGCAAGTTTCTAAGAAATTATTACATCAGTTTTTGTGTCTTTTTTTTTCTTTTTGGTTCCTCCTCCACTCATAGGAGCATAAACCTGGTCCAAAGAGCTTGATGGATGTTATGACCAGTCAATTTTCTTACCCAGGTTTGATAGTCACCAGGCACTTTCAACATATTCCAATTTCTAGCTCCACCATTATACAACAATAGATCCTTCCCTAGTAAGAGTATGAAAACAGATACAAAAGGAAGAAGCCTATAGAGGAGCTATCTGTATGAAGATCACAAGGACACTTGCACTCAGTTCATATTCACTGATGGAAACAACCCAAGTGCCCATCAACACATGAATTATTAATAAACTGTGGAATACGTATACCAAAATACTATTTAGCCATTAAAAAGTTGGAGATTTTGCATCCTTTGTAACAACTTGGAGAAACTTGGTTTTGGAGAAAATTCTCCTAAGTAAAGTATCAAAAGATTGGAAAAACAAGCATCACATGTACTAAATACTAATTTAAAACTATGAGATTAATAATCAGAGACCCACATGAGAGAAAGACTCAAATTGAAGAAGGGGGATTCAGTAGGTTCCCACCTAACAGGTACACTGCATGGACATATAGCCCAGGCCCTAGGGGTAGAATATAGCCACAACAATGACTTTAACCTTGTATGTATAAATTATATAACCTAATGAATTGTGCACTCATATTAATCTGAAATTTAAAAAAAAAAAAGGAAAGGCTGGTGGTTGTGGCTCCTGCCTGCAATTCTAGCACTCTGGAAGGCTAAGGCAGGAAGACACCTTGAGCTCAGAGCTTCAGGACCAGCCTAAGTGAGAGTGAGACCCGAGAGGGTAGATCAAGATGATGGACCAGAAGGATTGTTCAGCAGAGCTCTCTTAGAATGGTTGGGGGAAAAGAGAGAACCCAGCCATACCCGATGCAGGGACTTTACCCAGAGTCATAACTCAGTGAGCACAGCAAGGAGGTGGTGAGCTGTATACAGTAAATGATCTGGAGTGACGGAGATCTGATGAAATAGGCAAATAATTATGATCAGCTGTTATTGGCTGGTGCCCCACAGGGGCTGGGATGAGAGGAAACCTTTCTGGAGGTTATAGTTGGTGGGGGAAGCTGTGGATTGAGTGGAAAACTTGGAAAAGTTGGAGGACTCCAACAGTATACAAAAACCAGATTTGAATACTGGTTGGAGTGGATTTGCCATAGGTATGGTGGCTGGTGAGGCAGCCATACTGAGAAGATATGGGCGCTGCCATTGTGAGAAGGTCTTAGTGGGGGCCTAAAGCAAGGCTATCTTAATTTTGCCTGCTGGGATCAGAACTCCATTCTTGGGAGAGGCTGAAGGATTCCCACATCCCACAGGAGCTGGAGCCAGGGGGCACTGTGAGATCTGTCCCTAAAGGATTCTTATGAGCTTTAAGATCCAAACCTGGCAGAGTCTGAATCCTGGAAACAATCAGGAGATCACCGAAGGCAACTAAGTTTGTAATAAGGAAGATAGAGATTTCTGGTTGTGTTATCTGTCTCCTAAAATAACCACAGAGCCTCCTGTTCCAGTGATATATTACAACATATTGTCATCAAGAGCAAAGACTTCTGTTTATTTGGCCATGAGGAAGAGTTTGGTTTGCTCAGGTTGAGGCCACTTTAAGACCTAAGCTCTGAGATGGTAATTTGAAGCAAAGAAGGCAATGAGAAGGAAAAAGGAAGACAAGGAGGTGAACAAAAAGAAAGAACACATGAGGAGGAATCAATAGAAAAACTTGGGCAATATGAAAAACTAAAACAGAGTCACTCCTCTAAGGGACCATGAGGCAGCTACTACAGAAGATTTCACCCATAAATAATTACTGGATTTGATAGAAAGGGAATTTAAAATATGGATGATAAAGACAATAGGACTCCACCACACTTATCAATTCTCTCAATAAACGTCAGTGGACTGAATTCAACACTGAAGAGGTGCAGGCTGGCTGATTGGATAAAAAAGCACAAACCACCCATATGATCTCTCCAGGAGACATATGTATCCTTGAAAAATCAAACTCAGGGTTTAGGGAAGGAAAACAGTATTTCAAGCAAATGGAAATCAGAAGAAAGAAGGGGTTGCAATTTATTTTCAGATACAAATGGATTTAAAGCAACTAAAGTTAAGAAAGACAAAGAGGGATGTTTTATACTGGTCAAAGGAACAATACAACAAGAAGATATTTAATTTTAAATATTTACTCAACTTAAATGCTCTCAGATTTATAAAACAGACTTTTATTGATCTGAGCAATATGATATCCCAGAACACCCTAATAGCTGGGGACTTTAATACCTTTCTGACAGAATTGGACAAATCCTCTAAACAAAAACTAAATAAACAAAGGACTTAAATGTGACTTTAGAATAAAAGTATCCAATGTACTCAGCCCTACTATGAAACTAACTTATAGCTTTCATAGGAAAGCTATAACCCAATTATAGCCCAAGAATATGGGGAGAGGGGAGAGGAAGGGGAGGGGAGGGAGGAGGACAGGTGAATGGAGGGTGATTGGTGGGATCACACCTATGGTTCATCTCATAAGGGTACATGTGAATATTTCTAAATATAGAATATAAATGTCTTAACACAATAACAACAACAACAAAAATATGCCATGAAGGCTATGTTAACCGGTTTGATGAAAAATTTTCAAAATGTATATAAAAACAGCACACTGAACCCCATGACTGTATTAATGTACACAGCTATGGTTTAATAATTTTAAAAAAAGAACAAAAGGGATTAATAAACATATACAGAACACACCATCCCAAAGTTAAGGATGATACATTTTTCTTGTCAGCCCATGGTACATACAACAAAATGGACTGCATTCTAGGATACATATCAAATGTCAGTAAAATTGAAAGAATAGAAATTATACCTTGTATTTTCTCAGACCACAGGCAATAAAGGTGGAACTCAATTCCTATAAAAATGTTTATCCCCACACAAAGACATGGAAATTAAATGACCTCTTGCTGAATGATAGTTGGGTTCAGAAAGAGATAAAAGAGGAAACCATTAAATTCCTCAAACATAACAACAAAGGAGAAACAAGTTACCAAAATTTGTGGGATACAGCAATCCAAACCCAGCAGAGGAAAGAAACAACCAAAATTAAATCAGAGATGAATGAAATTGAAAACAAACAAATCATTCAGAAAATTAACAAAACTAAACATTGTTTTTTTCAAAAAATAAATAAATGATAAATAAAATTGACAAATCCTTGGCCAGATTAACAACAGAATTAAAAACAGAACAGTAAAAACAGAAAAATAAAATGTCTAAAAACCTCAATCAGAAATGATAAGGGGGAAATAACACCAGATGCCACAGAGATACAAGAGATTATCTCTGAGTACTATAAGAAACTCTATGCCCAGATTTGTAAATGTGGAAGAAATGGATCAATACCTGGACTCATATCCTCTCCCTAGACTTAACCAGGAAGAAATAAATAACTTGAACAGACCAATTTGAAGAACTGAGATTGAAGAAACAATAAGACATCTCCCCACAAAAAAGTGCTCTGGTCCAGATGGCTTCACAACAGAATTCTATCAAACCTTCAAAGAAGAACCTATAACCATGCTGCAAAAATTATTCCAAAAAAATTGAGAGAAAAGAATTGTCCTCAACATATCCTGGAAAACAAATATCACCCTGATATCAAAACCAGGAAAAGACTCAACTAAAAAAGAGAATTTCAGACCAATTTCTCTAATGAATATAGATGCAAAAATTCTCAGTAAATCCTAGCCAATAGATTATAGTTACATATTTTAAAAAGTCATTCATCATGATCAAGTAGGGTTTTACTGCGGGATGTGAGGCTGGTGTCACATACACATGCACATTTCTTAATCTGATCAAAGCCATCTATAACAAACCCACTGCTAATATTATACGGAATGGAGTAAAACTGAAAGCTTTTCTACTTAGAACCAAAACCAGACAGGGTTGTCCTCTATCACCACTACTATGCAGCCTAGTGTGGGAGGCTCTATTCAACACAATCAGGCAAGAGAAGGAAATAGAGGGCATCCAAATGGGGGCAGAGGAGGTCAAATTCTTGTTCATTGTCAACAATATAATCTTATACTTACAGAACCCCCAGGTTCAACCACAAAACTCCTGGAAGGGATGAGGAAACACAGCAATGTCTCAGGGTATGAAATCAATGTCCACAAATCAGTGGTCTTTGAATATGCCAATTACTTCCAAGATGAGAAGCTAATCAGGGACACAGTTCCTGTCAAAATAGCTTCAAAGAAAATGAAATGCCTAGGAATATACCTAACAAAGAGGTGAAAGACTTCTACAAAGAAAATTATGAAACTTGATAAAAGAAATAGTAGAAGATATTGACAAATGGAGGAACACACCAGATCATGCTGGGAAAAAAAATCAACATTGTGAAAATGTCTACACTGTCCAAAGCAATCTACAGATTCAAGGCAATCCCCATTTAAAATATCATCATCATACATCATCAAGACCCAACAATCCCATCTATCACTGGACAAGAGACATGAGTAGAACCCTCTCTAAAGGAGATAATGCCCCCCCCAAAGAAGACAGATGAATAGGTAACAAACATGAAAAAATGCTCATCATCCCTGATCATCAGAGAAATGAAAATCAAAACTACTCTGAGATATTACCTAAACCCAGTGATAATAACCCACATCACAAAGTCTCAAAGCTGCAGATGCTGGCAAGGATGTGGAGAGAAGGAAACACTTTTACATTTCTGGTGGGAATGCCCACCAGAAACTAAACTAATACAATTTCAAGAACTCAAATTAGACCTCCCATTTGATCCCACAATCCCATTACTAGGCATCTACCCAGAAGGAAAAAAATCCATTTAGCATAAGGACATTTTCACCAAAATGTTTAGCACAGCTCAATTTACAATCACCAAAATGTGGCAACAGCCTAAATGCCCATAAACCCAGGAATGGATTAACAAACTGTGGTATATGTACACCCCAGAATATTATTATGCCAGTAAAAAAGATGGAGACTTTATATCTTTTGCATTAACCTGGCTGGAGGTGGAACACATTCTTATTTAATTTTGGAAAGTTAGTCAAATATCAAAGGTTTAAAACACTTTATATCACAAAATGAGGTCACAGGTCATTGTAGAATAAGTAATTCATTTAACCAAAGCAATAATTCAAGAGTTTTAAAAAATTATTTATTTCTTTATAGAAAGAATACTTAGTTTCCTAAACACAAGACTAAAAAAGATACCATCAAGTAAACAAAATCTCTCTCTCTTCCTTTTTTTTGCAGTTTATTCAAAAAGTGAACAAAAATTTTACTGTCTCAGGACTCACTTCCAAGATGGCAGCCAAGTAACAGCTTCTGTGCAGCTGGACTCAGTGAGAGTGGGGAGAGAAGATTCCAGGCATCTCTGGCTGGTGGGTTTTTCCCAGAGGCTTCCCTTTGGTGATACAGGAGGTCAGGGAGAGACTTCTGGACCCCACGAGGGCGACAGAAGTGGTGGAAAACTGGCAAGTGGTGGGTGCCATTTGTTCAGTTGGAGGCTGCCGCAGTTGTAATCATAGCAACAGTGAGACTGCAAGCAGGAAAGGCCTTACCTGTGGGCTGTTTTGGGTTTCTTGGACTTGGGCACTCGATTGAACTGCCTTGGGAGATCTTGGGTGGGTGTGCAGACGACTTTGGGTATTGTCTGGGGCCCAGGACTGAGATGCTGAGCCTGAGGGGAGCTAATATTGTTCAGCTGTGAGCTGCCCACACAGCTACCATGGGTGAGCTGCTCCTGCATGTTATTGTGTGGGGATCAGCCAGGAGACCTTGGCCAAGTAATTTAGGGACTGAGCTGTCCAAAGGCAGGGGACATCCAAGTGTTTGGCAGATTAATAGCCTCAGCCCTCACAGGCATAGAGAGAGTCTGGATTTGGTGCACTGGATAAGCGGGCAGCCATGCCAGGAGAGATCCCAGTGATAAGTGCTTTCCTTGGAAAGCTTCTGCTTGGCCAAAGTTCATAGTTTGGAGTGTCTTTTAAGTGGGCTGAGGAGACATTTGGACTCCCAAGCCTGTAGGGTCTGAGAGACCAGCAGAGGCCTCCAGTCTCCATCCTGAACAGCTGTATTAATATTGCAGTCAACATCTCATACCTCAGAAGATCACCTGTTCCCCGGACAACATTCAGCAGGATATATATACTGCTTGGTTCTTTCGTTTGTTTGTTTTTTTTTTTTTTTCCTTAATTTCAACATTTTTCCTTGACATTTTTTCATTTTTTTCCCTTTTTGCTCTTTTTTCTCCATTTTTCCACTATTTTAGTTTAAATACAATCTTCCATTTTTGCCTTCTTTAACAACTAGAATTTCATTTTTATCAGTGTTTCTTCTGTCTCTATTATTTGAGTTTCCCCCTTACTTTTACTCAGTAAAGTTTTTTGCTTGTTTGTTTTGGTTTGATTTATAGTATTTTTGTCTTTCCTCTGTATCTGGTGGAGGTGGGGTACTGTGTCTTATCTGGCTGGCAAAGAGCTGTTGACCTCAAGGGAACCACACATCCCAGCACCCCCAGAGGTTGGGGTTTTTTAAGGTTGGGTCATAGTATCCTAATATACACCTATATTACTCCTCTTTCCTTCTTTTGGTGCCTTTCTTCTTTTTGTCAATATTTCCTTTTACTCTTCTCTTTTTTCTTTCTTTTTAAAATATATTTCCCCTTCTTGCTCTTCAATCTTCTCATCCTTCTGGTCCCATACCAAAAAACTCATTAAAACTTTAGGCCAGAGGCATAGTTACTTAAACAGCAAGAAGAAGTGAAAGGAAAATTAGGCTAAGGAAATAGATACAAGAAAGCACTCATGAAGAAGAATCAGCAGAAAAATCCCGACAACATGAAATAACAGTTCAGAGTAACCCCTTCTAGGGACTGTGAAGTAGCTATAGCAGAGGATTCCTCCTTAAAGAAATATTAGAAATGACAGAAAGGGAATTTACAATACAGATGATGAAAACAGTGAAGGAAATGATAGAAACAATGAAGGAAATTGCTGATAAAGTGGAAAATAACCAAAAGGAAATTCAAAAACAGAATCAGATAAGAGATGAACGATATGAAGAATATAGAAAGGATATAGCAGAGCTGATGGAACTAAAGCAGTCAATTAGGGAACTTAAGGATGCAATAGAAGGTATCAACAATGCATTAGATCATGCAAAAGAAAGAATCTCAGAGGTTGAGGATAAGGCTTTTGAGATAACTCAGATAGTGAAAGAGGCAGAAAAGAAGAGAGGAAAAGCAAAACATTCATTGACAGAATTATGGGACTTTATGAAACATTCAAACATACAAGTTATAGGTATCCCTGAGGGGGAAGAAGAATGCCCCAGAGGAATGGAAGCCATCCTAGAGAATATTATAAATAAAAACTCCCCAAATATCACCAAAGATTTTGACATACTCCTTTCAGAGAGATATCAGTCCCCTGGTTGCCTCAATTCAAATACAGCCTCTCCAAGGCACATTGTGATGAAACTATCTAAAGTCAAGACAAAAGAAAAGATTATGCAATCTGCCAGGAGTAAGCATCAACTGACCTACAGAGACAAATCTATCAGGGTGACCATGAACTCTCTAATGAAACTTTTCAAGTCAGAAGACAATGGTCATCTACTTAATCTACTTACACATAACAATTTCTAGCTCAGAATTCTATATTCTGCTAAGTTAAGCTTTAAAATTGCTGGAGATCAAATCTTTTATTGATATGTAAACATTGAGGAAATTTGTCACAAGACCAGCTTTATAGGAAATATTTCAACCTGTTCTACACACTGAACATCACAATGGAACTTGACCAAAGTAAGCACCCAGAAATTAAAGGGCAGAAAACACACCTCACATCAAAAGACAAACTAAAACTCAGAGTTAAGGGTTGGCAGTCAATTTTTCAGTCAAACGGAATTCTGAAGAACAAAAGAGGGGTTGCAATCTTATTTTCAGATACACATGTATTTAAAGCAACCAAAGTAAAAAAAGACAATTATGGTCACTTCATATTGGTCAAGGGAAAATTACAACAAGAAGACATTTCAATTTTAAACATTTATGCACCCAATTTAAATGTTCCCAGATTCTTGAAACAGACCTTACTCAGTCTGAGCAATATGATATCCTATAACACCATAATAACAGGGGACTTTAACACCCCTCTCTCATAGCTGGACAGATCCTCTAAACAGAAATTAAACAAAGATATTAGAGAATTAATGAGACCCCAGAACAGCTGTGCTTCATAGATGTATATAGAACACTCCATCCCAAAGATAAAGAATATACATTCTTCTCATCATTCCATGGAACATTCTCCAAAACTGATCATATCCTAGGACACAAAACAAACCTCAACAGAATCAAAAGAATTGAAATTCTACCTTGCATCTTCTCAGGTTACAAGGCATTAAAAGTGGAACTCAACTCTAACAAAAACATTCAACCTCACACAAAGGCATGGAAGTTAAGCAACCCTATGCTGAATGACAGTTGGGTGTAGGAAGACATAAAAAAGGAAATTATTAACTTCCTTAAGCATAACAACAAGAAAGACACAAGCTACCAAAATGTATGGGATACAGCAAAAGCAGTCCTGAGAGGAAAACTTATCACTTTAGAAGTCTACATTCAAAAAACAGAAAGAGAGTGTATCAGCAAACTCACAAGCCGTATGATGGAACTGGAAAAAGAACAATCTAAGCCCAAACCCAACAGAAGAAAAGAAATATCCAAAATTAAATCAGATATTAATGAAATTGAAAACAAAAGAATCATTCAGAAAATTAATGAAACAAGGAGTTGGTTTTTTGAAAAAATAAAAATAGAATCTTTGGCCAGACTAACTAAAAATAAAAAAGTAAAATCTCTAGTAACCTCAATAGTAAATGATAAAGGGGAAATAACAACTGATGCCACAGAGATACAAGAGATTATCTCTAAATACTACCAGAAACCTTATGCCTAGAAATTTGACAATGTGAAGGAAATGGATTAATGTTTGGAATCACACCCTCTCCCTAGACTTAGCCCAGATAAAATAGATCTCCTGAACAGACCAATTTCAAGCCCTGAGATCAAAGAAACAATAAAAAAATCTCCCAACAAAAAATGCCCTGGTCTGGATGGCTTCACACCAGAATTTGATCAAACCTTCAAAGGAGAGCCTATCCCTATAATGCAGAAATTATTCCAAAAAATTGAAGAGGAGGGAATCTTCCTCAACACATTCTATGAAGCAAACATCACTGTGATACCAAAACCAGGAAAAGACCCAACTGAAAATTAGAACTTCAGACTAATTTCACTAATGATATAGATACAAAAATTCTCGACAAAATACTAGCCAATAGATTACAGCTTATTATCAAAAAAGTCATACATCTTGATCAAGTAGGTTTCATCCTAGGGACACAAGGCTGATTTAATATATGCAAGTCTAAAAGCGTTATTCACTGTATCAACAGAAGCAATACCAAAGACTATATGATCCTCTCAATAGATGCAGAAAAAGCATTTGATAAAATTCAGCATCTTTTTCCAGTTAGAACACTAAGGAGTATAGGCACAGGTGGCATATTTCTTAAACTGATTGAAGCTATCCATGACAAACCCACAGCTAATATTTTACTGAATGGAGTAAAACTAAAAGCTTTTCCTCTTAGAACTGGAACCAGACAAAGTTGTCCTCTGTTACCATTACTATTCAACATAGTGTGGGAAGTTCTTGCCAATACAATTAGACAAGACAAGAAAATAAAGGGCATCCAAATGGGAGCAGAAGAGGTCAAACTCTCCCTCTTTGCTGACAATATGATCTTATCCTTAGAGAACCTTAACGACTCAAACACAAGACTCTTGGAAGTCATTAAAAAATACAATAATGTTTCAGGATATAAAATCAATGTCCACAAGTCAGTTGCTTTTGTATATGCAAACAACAGCCAAGATAAGAGGTTAAAGATCCAACTCCCTTCACCATAGCCCCAAAGAATATGAAGTACTTAGGAATTTACCTAACAAAACAGGTGAAGGACCTTTATAAAGGAAATTATGAAACCTTAAGAAAGGAAATAGCTGAGGACTTTAACAAATGGAAGAACATATCATGTTCATGGCTGGGAAGAATGAACATTGTTAAAATGTCTATATTTCCCAGAGCAATTTACCCATTCAATGCCATACCTATTAAAATACCAACATCCTATTTTCAAGACTTGGAAAAAATGATTCTGTGTTTTGTATGGAAACAGAAAAAAACTCATATAGCTAAGGCAGTTCTTAGTAATAAAAACAAAGCCGGGGGGATCACCATACCAGATTGTAGGTATTACAAGGCCATAATGGTCAAGACAGCATGGTACTGGTACAAAAATAGAGACATAGACATTTGGAATCGAATAGAAAACCAGGAAATGAAATCAGCAACTTACAGCCACCTAATCTTCTATAAACCAAACAAGAACATACCTTGGGGGAAAGACTCCCTATTCAATAAATGGTCATGGGAGAATTAGATATCCACATGTGAAAGATTAAGACTGGACCTGCACCTTTCTTCACTCACAAAAATTGATTCAAGGTGGATAATGGATTTAAATTTAAGGCATGAAATGACAAAAATCCTCAAAGAAAGAATAAGAAAAACACTGGAAGATATCAGCCTGGGGAAAGATTTTATGAAGAAGACTGCCATGGCAATAGCAAAACTGCCACAATAAACAAATGGGATTTAATTAAATTGAAAAGCTTCTGTACAGCCAAGGAGACAGCAGCCAAAAGCAAATAGACAACCTATCCAATGGGAAAGGATATTTGCATATTTTGAATCAGACAAAAGTTTAACAACTAGGATCTATCCAGAACTTCAATTAATCCACAAGGAAAAAAACCCAGCAATCCCATACATCAATGGGGAAGAGAGCTGAATAGAATCTTCTCTAAAGAAGATAGATGAATGGCTCACAAACACATGAAAAAATGCTCATCATCCCTAATTATTAAAGAAATCCAAATTAAAACCACCCTGAGATATCATCTAACTCCAGCGAGAATGGCCTATATCACAAATCTCAAAACTGCAGATGCTGTTGCAGATGTGGAGAGAAAAGAACACTTTTACACTGCTGGTGGGACTGCAAACTAATACAATCTTTTTCAAAGGAAGTATAGAGAAACATCAAAGAACTCAACCTAGACCTTCCATTTGATCCTACAATCCCATGCTAGGAATCTATCCAGAAGGAAAAAAAACCTTTTGTTATAAAGATACTTGTACTAGGCTGTTTACTGCAGTCCAATTTACAATCGCTAAAATGTGGAAACAGCCTAAATGTCCTTCAACCCAGGAATAAATTGGCAAGCTGTGGTATATGTATATCATGGAATTTTATTCACCCATGTATTCAACTTTGATATGAGGACAATTAATGACACAGTGGGGCAAGGGGGAAGGGGAGAACAGACAGAGAAGGAAGGAGGGGATGAAGGAAAGGACAAGATTTAAAAAAGAATAGTGACTAATTATGACATAAATTGGATTCGATTTTGACTAAAGTATATTAAACATTAATTTTTACTTCAACTTGTTAGTTGAAATTAGTATGTTGTTTAGGATACAGGATGATTCATCCTCATTTAACAGTGAATTATGTTTATAATTTCCCCTTTATAATAATATATTTTTTACAATTTCAATATTACACGTATTCATATTAAGCAGAATGATTTTGAAGTATTTCTTCTTTTTCTATTGTCTGTAAGATTTGGCATGATCTATTTTTTGAAATTATCTTTTATTTTTATTTATAAACATTAGTTGTCTATTTTTTGAGAATTTGGGAAAAGTAATGGGAAGTTAATTGAAGACTTCATACTGAATCGCAGATTCAAAGCATTCTATAATATACTCTTGTTTGACAATGTAAATGTTACTTTCTTTGCATTACTATTATTATTATTGCTTAATACTTCATTGCAGCAATCATCTGATTTCTTTTCTGAATGTATTTATCTTCATTCATTCTTTACGAGGTTTTTGTTTCTAGTCCTTATCTTAAATATTGTTATTGTTGTTAAATTTTAAGCCTTTTTTATTCTGTGAAGGCAAAAAGTAGAAACCTAATAATCACATGTATATGTAAAAATAAAAAAAATTACTGTCTCCATTAATATTATATGAAAATCTTAATTCAAACCAAATTTTATCTTTGTATTTGTGTATAATTTATGTTAAAACCTATTTTTAATAAAACTTTATAAACAAAAAAATGGAGAAGCAAGAATCCAATGTACTCAATTCTAACATGAAGGCAGTAGATGAGTTAATACAAGGGGGTGGTCGGGGAATGAAGGAGTGGGGAGAGGGAAAGAGGTACAGAAATGGGGATTCATGGTATATGGCACACCTCTTGGGGCAGGACCCAGCTATAAGGTGGACTTTATCTAACAAATCCAATCAGTGTAACTTAATTCTTTGTACCCTTAATGAATTTAAAACAATAAAAAATATTATTTCTATTTTCATAAAATTAAAAATAATAACAATAACAAAAAAAGTTAGACCCTGTCTCTACTACAAATAGAAAAAATTTAGTTGGGCATTGTGGTGGGTACCTGTATTCTCAGCTACTTGGAAGGCTAAGGCAGGAGAATACTGCAAGCCTAGGACTTTGAGATTTGAGGGTTGCCACAAGCGAGGCTGATGCCACAACACTCTAGTGTGGGCAGTAGAGTGAGATTCTGTCTAAAGGAAAAAATAAAAAATAAAAAAGATATTATACAAATCTTCAACCAAAAATGGCTCATTACACCTATACTATTTTGCTATACTATACCAATAAAATATATGTGATGGTAATCTTATTATTGTTCTTATTTTATAGCTGAGGAATCTAACACTCAACAATGCTGAGCAACTTGTCCAAGTTCACGAACGTATCCTGTGAATGTGTGTGGAGTAATGAGGAGCAGAGACCGAGCTCATCATCCGTGTGTCCCACTTTCTCCTGTAGTAGGTCTTAGAGAAATGAAATATAGAAAAGAGAGATTGCATGAACTGGAAATTTGTAATCTCTATTTAGAAGGAAAATTTGCATTTCATGCTATTAAACAGAGGGACTTCCTGTATCTCTAGACATGTGGAGAAACATTTAAATATAGAAAGATAACTTGTATAAATAAACAAGTAACCACTTAAATCCATCAACAGAAATATATACATTAAAAAGTAATTTTGTATTTATGCTCTGCCATTCATTTTATAACATTAGGCTTTCATCAGAAAATAAGAAGAATGACTATTTTCATTTACTTTCCCCCCTCCCCCCGTGAGCTGGAAGTCTACCCCCAGCATCAAACCATATACTCAATTTCTTTAGTTAATGCTACCCTAGCTGTTGTTTACATTTCATATGAAAATATTTCTCATCCAAGTAAGGTTTCTCTAAGGAGAACTGGCCTAATTTTTATTATATACGTATTAAAAAACATCTTAACTTTTCAAAGTGAAAATTAGTAAGGAAGAAAATGCATGTAAATTAAGATGAAAGGGAAGGTATTTACTAAACCAGATATATTTATGAAGAAAAGCCCATAGCATATCACATAATTATAAAATTGGGTCTTATTTCAATTTGAAGTGTTTGCTATGTTAATGAATTACATATAAAATTGGATCCTGGAGCATATGGTCCAAGGTAGGCAAGAAAATTTTATGTTATCACCCTACAAAATGTGGTGACGAAGCAGATAACATATTTTAAGTTCAGTATTTTTTGGATTATCAATTTACAACTTTTTGAGGGTTTGTTTAGTGAAATTATTCCTTCTCATCCCAATACATTTCTTTAATACACTAGCCTTGTGTTGCAATTTTTTTCATTTATCTGGATTTATTAACATTAGGTAAAGTACACACTTTTAGAGAAGAGGTTATACCATAATAATTTCATATTTTTAGCCAGAAGGGCTTTGTAGTCATTGATAAGAGCATTTTATACATGTGATAATCTTTAATAAATGAGATAAAAATTTTCCTACATTTCTACCTAGAGCATAGTATTGGTAGCTTATAATATGATTAAGTGAAATGATCTACACAATATCCTTGATGAAAAGTACCTTCTTGTAAGAAATTGCCTCTTTCATTAAAACAAGCACATAAAGACTTCAATATTTTACCACTCAACATTTAAGGATAGCCACTAGGGAGAGAGAAACAGGTAGGCTGAGGTACTCCACCTCTGTTGCTCCTGAACTATGATTTCTCTACCTTCACCCACTCCCCACTGCCTTTTTTGATTATTATTATTATTTATAATTCTCAGTCAAGCACAGACACACATTTTTTTTTCTCTTTGTTGTCCTCTGTATGGCTTAATAAAAAGGGATGCTCAAAGTTTTTACAAAAGACTAAGGTATGATAAAAAGAACAAGAAAATACAAACTGTCTGCAGGCTTTCTGATTCTACCACAACTAGTTTGCTGTCAAGACAATAAGTGTTCAAGGGAATTCAGCTGAGACCAGACATCAGAAGAACCACACAGTTAGCTCCAGTCAAAGTTTTAATTCATACACTGTAAGGTAAATAAGTGGTTGTCATTTTAAGAACGAAGTTTTGGAGTGGTTTGGTATGCAACAAAACCAGTAACACACCATGGTTTATAAAAGCCTTTAACTAGGGAGGATAATTTCAAGCATCAGTACCAACTTTGAGTCTCTATGAACGCATGAATCGGAGAGAGAGAAAGAATGTTTTCAATGGGCTTTAGAATATCACATGTGCTGTCTTGCCAATACAAATCATTTCAAGTATGGTAAAGTAAATCTATATTGAATAAAACCTGGCTTTGATCCCTTTTAACCTTAGATCACAAGTTAATCACTAGTAAGTTCACTTCGGTATCCAATAATTATTCTAATATATTGTTAAGCAAAGATGCTAAATGCCTAGTATCAATGAACAGACTATCAACAATCAAAAACTTCAAAGCATCTATAGTAGTTGTCATGAAAAATCAACTAGGTTGAAAGCAGAGGCATGGTGAAGACAGCTCTCTGTGTGTTTTGCATTTTGAAGTTGAAATTCTGATTAAAATTATGCTAGTGCATTTTTTAAAGGCAGTCAATGCAGAACATGTTGGATTTCTGATCAAATATCAAGAAATCAAAACCTTATTGAATTTTAGTCCCTCTGCCAAAAATTACAAATATATTTTCCATAAATTTGGAAAAATTTCTAGGGAAAACATTATTCATTAGCCATAATATAGACCATTTCCCTGAAGTATGACTTAAGAAAACTATTTAAAATGTCATAATTTTTATTTTTCCTTACTCTGTCTACTCCTTGCCAAGAACTTTGGATTCTTGCAAATTGTTAATTATTGTGACCAGGCCTGGAGTAGTGCACTCTTGCTGACAGATATTTTCAGAACTATGAGGAATGTAAGATGACAAAGGGCAGTAATTGGAACTTACCAATTCAATGCTTAATGATCCTATTATCATACAGAATTACTCTGACTAACCCATGATTAATTATCAAAATTAGGATAAATTATACTATGTAACAAAGTAAGAAAGGGTCTGGGTACACAGCTTTTTTCCACATTGCACATAACAATAGGGGGATTTATAACTAAGGAAAAAAATTTGCATTTAATTTTCTGACACGTAGATGTCATATTCCATTTTTATTAGTTGTATATACTTATGTCATAGTTGGCTCTATGCAAGATGATGGGATAGACAAATTAATAAAAATAATCCCCTCGGTACTGTCTTTATAAGGATTAGATTTTTTAAAAAAATCCCCATAAGGAGGCGGTGGCACCCGTGGCTCAAAGGAGTAGGGCGCTGACCCCATATGCCGGAAGTGGTGCGTTCAAACCCAGCCCCAGCCAAAAACTGAAAAAAAAAAAAAAAATCCCAATAAGGCAAGAACCAGATCCGTCTAACAATGGATTGAAACACAAGGTAATAACATTATATGTTAAATATATAATAAATTTCTACAAATAAACACACATAAGCATGTAGTCAATAGCCATAACTTTTCAATCAGAGTGGGTTTTTTTTTTTCTATTATAGTGTCGTATCTCATATGAGCCTTCTCTGTATGGGCACCAATTTATTATTTATATATTTGGTATCTGTTCCTGCTATTCATAAATTAATAAATCATCATTATACAATTTTAAAAATACCAGTATGTAGATTCATAGAAGAAAATTGTGGGTATTTTAGTACCAAAAATAGTTTCAAAGACTAACTGGTTCAAGTTAGTCTTTTTGGATATTTAGATAAGACCAGATATTGAGAGAACCACTTATATAACATAACTGAGTGAGTTAATGACGTAAAAGCTATCTTTGTTTCCTACCCGCAATGTGTACTGTGGCATTAGGGCAATGCATTAAATAAATGAAGCGTTAAAAACTAATATATTTTTATTAGAATAGACAAAATTTAGGTAGTATCGCTACCTTACTTAAAAATTTACTAGCAATGAATTTCTACAGAATGATAACAATTTAATTTAAAACAAACTCTAAAGTATTGACAATTTTGTTGCACAGTTCCAGTATCAGTCACTTGGCATTTCAATTTTCTTACCTTCTATATAATAGAAGAGTAAGTGTATTTAGTGTCCAGTTTTGTTTTGATGATAAACTGTGAGATCACATTGTACTGTAATTAAATTTTTTCCCTAGTAGAAAGTAACATCCTTGAGGAGAGGATTTATGTCTTGCTTATCTTTTTCCTAAGTGATTTTATATTCTTAGCTTATAGCAGTCAATCTAATTTTCATTTCTTAGCAATAAAAGAACAATCTCAAAGTGTGTGTTTAAACACGTAAAAAAGAAGACAACCCAATCAATGAGATCTCCTTCTAGTAAGAAGCTGTTAGAGCAACTTTTCCAAAAATGTATTCTAACTTGAAAGCTCAGTTTCACATTTAATGTCATCATTTGCTTTATGCGCAAAGAAAGTCTATATAACTTCATCATTCACAGAACTTTCCCTAAAAATTTCTTCAAAGATGCTTGGCAAAGTTTCTCCAAATATAATATATTTGTGTGTGTTTTTAAAATACTTGTCATATACTACTTTGATCAAACATGTAAAGATAAATCACAATATTATGTATTCTGTCTGCCTTGATTTGTCCAGATATTAACATTTTTTCTGTATTTTCTTAAGGTTTTTTTCTCTCAATAGATAAATTTCAACAATGTTAAGTCAAAGAATCAAGTTGTAGGAGAGATATAATGTATGCTATATATTTGTAATTATCATAATATATATGTAATAATCATTATATTTCTCTGATCAAAACTAACAGTAAGATAATTTATCATTTTGAATTGCTTTAACTATCCATTTGTTCATTTATTTGTTAAAAATTATTATTATTATTATTATTTTTTGAGACAGAGCCTCAAGCTGTCCCCCTGGGTAGAGTCCTGTGGCATCACAGCTCACAGCAACCTCTAACTCCTGGGCTCAAGTGATTCTCTTGCCTCAGCCTCCCAAGTAGCTGGGACCACAGGTGTCCACCACAACGCCCAGCTATTTTTTTGGTTGCAGCCAACATTGTTGTTTGGTGGGCCCAGGCTGGATTCAAACCTGTCAGCTCAGGTGTATGTGGCTTGCACCTTAGGTGCTTGAGCCACAGGCGCCAAACCTTAAAAATTATTATTGAAGTTACTTTTAAAAGCACCATGCACACTGCAAAATGCATCGCCTTGGTATCTGTTATAAAAGACCTGACCAAGGGGCATAGAGATGACACAAAGGATTTTTCTTTTTCTTTCTTTCTTTTTTTTTTTTTAGAGACAGAGTCTCACTTTGTCACCCTCAGTAGAGTGCTGTGGTGTCATAGCTCACAGCAACCTCCAGCTCTTGGGCTTAGGTGATTCTCTTGCCTTAGCCTCCCCAGCAGCTGGGACTACAGGTGCTGACCACAATGCCCAGCTATTTCTTAATTGCAATTTGGCTGGAGCTGGGTTTGAACCCACCACCCCACCTATATGGGCCTGGTGCCCTACTCACTGAGCCACAGGTGCCGCCCAACACACAGTATTAGCAGTAAGGCAATTCAGAAGAAGAATAGCTGCATGAAGACACAAACAAGTGTCTTCCGAGTTCTAGGAGCAGACTGCTTCTGGCTAGTGTGAATACACTACAGAGGACTCTATGAAATTCTCACAGTAGCGGGTTGAAGCTGGAAGAGTAGAGTTAGGATTTAAAGGACGGCTAGGCCAGGAGCACATGAAGAAGAAGGAGGATAAACAGCTGGACTCTGACCCCAAAAGGGGTAAGGTCTAGATATTTTCCACGAGCAGAGAGTCATGCAGCTGTGTTCATGGATAGGGTACATGAGAGAGAGGAATTGTGAGAATTGGGGGAGCAGGGAACAGAAGCTTTGTGTATAGTTGGGGTGACTTGAGTACCAGGGGAAGTATTTAAACTCAGTATGATACACAATAGAAAGCTATTTCAGTGGTACTTTGCCTCTCTTTAGACAGTCTTCCCCTCTGCCCAACAGGGGAACAAGAACAATTATACCAGAAAAATACGCTGGCGGACCCAGTATGCATGTTCTCTATTCCGCTTTTACACTTAACAACTTCTTAGCCTTTTCCTTCACTAACATTTTTGTTTTCTCCTCTGCTTAACCCTTCTGGCTTTATTAATACCTTGCCTCAATCTGATCCTTATCTTTATTTCAATTCTTTCAGCTTTCCAATCTTTTCTCTTTGGTGAAATGATCTATAAGGAATAATCCCAGGATTTCTCTTTCCTTAGACTGCTTGGTGCCCTCAGGCCCTATATATCTCCCATCCTAAGAATTTTTTGCCAAAATATCATTTGACTTACATCATTTTGATTTGTGGTGACTTCCCAGAATACAATGCACTTTTTCTACTCTGGTTTTATCATTGTGGTTTCATTAGATAATGAAACAGATAAGCAATAGAGCTGTTTTTAGTTCACTTAAGATCTCCAGAGGTCTGTTAATTAGAACCCTTGCGTTCACAGATTTCATATGACCATAACTGAAATGCACCATTACCAAGTGGAGACATTAGTGGATTTAGATTTAATTACTTTTAGAATCCTATCTAAATTGTCAGATTACTCATAGGCACATGTAGCAGCTGAAAGGTAGCTGCTTCTTTAAAAAAACAGGCCAGGCTTGTGACTCTATTGATAGTCACATTAAGAACTACAAGAAAGCAAAAAATCAAGTAAGTGGGCAACTGGCTTTCAAAATGAGTAGTATACTGTTGCACATATATAAGATAGATGTTAAAATTTCATGTGTTGAAATGGAAGGAAAGTTGTGTATAACCATAATGTGTGGAAACTCAGTCAGCCTTCAAACTTCATTCCTGAGATAGTTTTTCTCAAATCAAAGCCTGAGGGAATGGGAAACCTTAGATCCTTCATCTTGTAAATAGCAGCCACAGATGAAGCAAAACTAAGGCAACTGCATTAGTCACGGACTCCCAGAAGGGAACTTCCTACCCTACAGTCCCCATTACCACTTTTACTTGGTTTCACAGCATCATTTTCATTTGTCTTCTCAATGCAGTTCACTCTTCCTTTAAAATGAATTGCTACTTCAGAAACAATTAGCCTCCTAAAACAAGTTTCCAATACAAATACCAGATAGAAAGGCAGAAGCTAATTCAAATATTCCAGTTTTCTTCTCTGTGGATGTAAAAAGATAGGTCCTGTGCTTGGAATTTCCAATAGATGGACACAGATGTTAAAAGCTTAGCATCCATGAAAGGATTTCAATAGACCGTCAACTGAAGGAAGAGTAAACTGAATTATGCGTTTCATAATTATGCACATTTATCCTAATAAAGTCTCCATTGTTTGTAAAATGTCTCCGAAACAACAAACAAAGCACAATCAAGAAGCAAAAATTATTGCTTTCTGTTCTGTTAAGACTTCATAACACATAAGTGAAGGCTATTTAATATTTTTCATCAACTAATTATAATATTGACTGATTTTTGCTAGACAATGCAATATAGTGAAAAGTAAAGACAAATTTAAAAATCAGAAAGTACTTCGATTTCTGGGCATGATGACGGAACTTGCACCAGACCAGAGCTGACACAGAGAACAACTGAGAAACCCTGATTAAAAAAAGAAAATTCTGTTTCAAGACTTCATAGAGCTTCCAAGTTAGCCAGAAATAGAGAGGGAAAATGCTAGAGAGAGGAAAAGAGATAAAAAACTCATCCAGGTGGGCCCCAAGCTTTATGTACTAGTTTCCTCTTACAAGCATTTGCCTACTGTTAGGTTGGGACAAGCCACGTCACTAAACAGTGGGAGCAACTCAAAGGCTGAAAGAGCAGTAGCAGCACTTTCAGCAACCTCGCACTGGTGGGAGGAAAGAAATGTAATTCAGGGACTTGAAAACAGCCATAATTTCAAGCAAGATCATGAGAACAGAAGAAGGTAAATAGCAGAAAGACTAACGCTCTTTTTGGTTATTGCATGAATAAGCATTTCTTTTTCTCAAGATTTTGCTTGTAAAAATGTTTAAGAAGACAAACAGAAGTAACAAAGGGGAAATCATAGTTTGTTGAATTCTTATAGTTCTGAGTAGATAGTAATTAGATGTCAAGACCCGTGAAGAAAGAGAAGCCATCGTGACATCTTATTCCCACTCACAACATATCCTACTCATGGAAGCTTATTCAATGATCTGATTGGGGTCATCTACTGGCATATGCTGTCTGCTAAAAGATAGGAAGGGTGAATCTTCTCTATATGAAGATAGCAGCATCCAGAAATGCTATGTTTCTCCTTTCTTACTCTCTCTCTCTTCCTTTCTTCCTTTTTTTTGAAAGAGAGAGAGAGTGACTTACTATGTCACCCTTGATAGAGTGCTGTGGCACCATAACTCACAGTAACCTCAAACTTTTAGGCTTAAGTGATCCTCTTGCCTCAGCCTCCAGAGTAGCTGGGACTACAGGCACCTGCCACAATGCCCAGTTATCTTTTTGTTGCAGTTGTCACTGTTGTTTTAGCTGATCCTGGCCAGGTTCAAACCTGACAGCCTTGTTGTAGGTGGCCAGCACCCTACCCTCTGAGCCACAAGCACTGTCTTGGCTCACTAGAAATGCTATGATTTCTCTAAATAGAATGTCCAATATTCAGTAAAATTTAAAGCATATCAAGCAAAAAGATGGAGAGAAGAAATAAAACAAATAATAGACATAGACATGAAAGTGATACTGGAGTATTATAAATCATCAACTAAAATTTAAAATAACTACTTTAATAATTCTTTTAATAAAATAACTACTTTAATAACTCTGTCAAAATTCAACAGAGAAATAGGATCTGTCTACAGAAAGCAAATGGAAATTTACTTGAAAAAAGATCATTGGTAAGTTTGAAGCTAACCTATAAACAGAACAATGAAAACTGTAAGATGATGGAATAGTATCTTTAACGTGGGGAAGAAACATAAATTACCACCCTAAAATTAAGTGTAAAGGGATAACATCATTGAATAATGAAAACAAACAAGAAATATCCCCAAATGCAAGTTTCCTCTCTACACTCCTCCCCCCCAAGAAAACTCTCTGAATTTTTCACTATCAGTCAAGACCAAAGCAATACTAAGAGGATTCTTCAAGCTGGAAAAAAAAAAGGTGTAAACAGAAACATGGGAATTCAAGAAGGTATGGAGAGCAAACCAAAGGGTCCCTGGAGGAAACAATATTTAATCATTCAAGCCACATAGTGACTCATGGGGTAAAAGTATGTGTATACTAAACTGTATATCAAAATGATAACACATATTTTATATATGAAGCTTACAGGAATTAAATGTTGTTGCAACATTCAAAGATTAATTAATATAGCTTGTGAAATTAAGCAAATAATGGGTAAAATTGTATGATTTTAAAAAATGCAAAAAAATTGGATGATCAGTCATCTTATCAAGAGCATTTACAGGTGATGGGGAAGGAGTGAAAGGGGAAAGGAGAGGAGGGAGGGGCATTGCCAAACTCTCACCTGATGGCCACCCCGTGAGGGTACCCAGCACATCCGCAGGATGAAGAGCTCAAAAAGCTCAAGCACAATTTGAACTTTACCTTAGAAACACTAACTAGGTAACTTAATCATTTGCATCCTCATAGTAATTGGAATTTTTAAAAAAGAGTATTTACAAAACACCCATAGAGACCAGCACATTTAATGGGAAAATATTGATATCTTTCCCCTGAAATCAGGGATGAGATAAGAATGCTAGTTATCACTATTTCTATACAATGTTGAACTAGAGGTCCTAGCCAGCACTTTTTAAGGTAAAATAGAGAGTAAATACAACCCTCCCAAAAGTCTATGATTTTTTCATAGGCAATAGAATTGTCTATGTAGAAATGCAAGCAAATGTTTAGATTTAAGTATTATAATGGAGCAAGATTTCTGGGGAAAAAAACATACAAAAATCAATATGCTATACATTCTAGCAATTTCTAAACAATTCAAACATGAAATTTACCTAAGCATTCATTTATAATAGCATTACAAATATAAAATACCTAGGAATAAATTTAACAAAACATGTGCAAGAAACATAATTATTGAATTATTAATGTATCTTCCAGGAGTAATTGTATTCACAATAGTCAAAGTCATCTTAGAATAGCCAGAAACCCACCACTGTACTGCCAATTGCTATGTTCAGCCTTGTACAGCACTAAACATTAATGTCTGATAGAACAGACTTCATCTTCCTTAAAATACTTATTGAGATACATATAAACTTTTAATCATCTATATTTCTGAATAATTTTTTGGCTCTTGAAATTGTATCAGACATGCTTATTGGTACAGAATTGATATTTGTTCCATTCTAGACCTAAGCATCTCTCTCCATTTGCTCAGATTATCTTTTTATCCTTCATTAGAATTCTAAAGTTTTCCCATAGAAGTCTTATGCAATTTCATCCCAATGATGTTACTGACCAGGCACGTTATAGATTTCTTGTATGTTGTGATTTCGTTTATGTTTTATGTGATTATATATTTTATTATTGTTTATAGCTAATATAAAAATGTTAACTTGTTTTTGTAGGTTGTTATTCTGTCCAGAATTTGTGCTGAATTTTTTAATTTGTTGTATTAAATTTGTTGTATTAATTTGTTGTATTATGTGTTGATTCTATTGATATTTTTAGCTAGATAAATGTATCATGAGAAAATAATGAGATTTTTAAATCTTCTTTCTAATTCTGACACTTTCGATTTACTTTTCTTCCCCTATAAGAGCATTGGCCTAAATCTCTAACACTAAGCTTACAAGTAATGGAGGCAGTGGTTGTCTATACTTTGTTGCCAAAATAAGGAAACAAAATAGTCATCATTAAGTAAAACATTTGCCTTCATGTTTTGTGCATAGCTTCAAAAAATTTAGCAAATTCTTATCTACTCAGTTTGCTAAGTGCTTGAATTATGAAATGGCTGTTGAGCATTGTGAAATTCTTTTTAAAATGATTAAAATAATCTCCTTATGGTCCATTTGTTTCTCTATACGGCAATCCATTTCCTACCATATATTGTATTTATTATTCACTTCCCAATAGATTATTTCAACTGTTACTAATACAGAAGATGCTGCAGTTCGCATGTATGGATATTGCTTTTTTCAACTCATTAGTTTCTAGTGTACATTTATCTGTATGTGAAATTGCTTGGTTACAAGTTATAAACCTTGTCAATTGGAATATATATTACCAAATTGCCTTTCTATGTGTTTGTTATAGTTTAGAATTATCAGATAGACAAGTTTGTAAATACCAATATAAAATAACTATTTATATATTTTTTGTAGCTTGAACACCTACATGGAGACAAAAAGCACAGTTAGTGTGACATTGTACAAGGTCCATCAATAAATGCCTGGCTTATGAACCTTGACTTTCACTAATTCTACTCTTCCTGTTCCCCACCTTCTCTCATACCACAATGTGTGTGTGTGTGTGTGTGTGTGTGTTCTTTCATATTGCTGTTTACTTGGAATCCTCCTTTTTCAATTATTTAGCTATTAGAATGACAAGCCGTCATTAACTCTTTTCAGATAGACTTGATTGTTCTTTTCTCTATAATTTACTCTTGACGAGCCTCTTTTTTTTTGTGGGGGAGGGGTGCAGAGGGCTTCTTTCCTCTTCATTCTGATTCTGACGTTCTACCTTTCTGGCATGATTATAATTCATTGTAGCCTTTAACTCCTCGGATCAGACTCTGTAGTAGCTAAGATATGTGACGCCACACTGGGCTCTTTTTTTCATTTTTTTTTTTAATAGTTGGGGTCTTGCCATGTTGCCCAGGCTGGTCTTGAGCTCTGTAGCAATCCTCCCACCTCAGCCTCAAGTCACTGGGAGTAGAGGCAAGAGGATCATGTCCAATCTACATCCTTTTAATTTGTATGTTCATAGTAGAGTGTAAAAAATGCTGTTGAATAAATGAGTTAATTACTGAATAAATGAAGAGATGAATAAGTAAAATTAGAGGGCTATGTAGAGAAGAGAAGTAGATTGTTGATAAAAATGTGTATTTCTCACATTCTAACAGTCAGCGTGTACCTTGTTACATTCATTGTGGCTCTCTAGAGTTGTCTTATTTTTTGACAAAGGACACAAACGTATGTGGTTATGTGTACATGCATATCTTTTAAATAGCATTATTGTCATGATCAAATCAAACAATACACCAGTAGTTCTTAGCAAAGTATTAAATAAAAGGAGTTCAAAGAATTAACATTTTGATGCTGAAAATAAATTTGGTTGGAAAAAGATAATTTGGTGATAATTCTACTTTTCTTCCCCAGCTGTTTTGGTGCTAGGTTATGAATAGAAATTTGATTGTACATATTAGTATGCCTTGCTTTTTTTTTTAGTGACCTAACTAAAAGAGTTTATTAAGTGGTTCTACTTGGATTTATTCTGTGACTTTACACAAATTCACATACAATTCTCCAATACTTATCATTGCTTTCATTTTCTGGATTTTACATCCAAAAGAGTCAAAGTTAAGACAGACTGATGCAGATCATACCATTAATAATTGTGTATAAATCATTGAGGTTATTTTTCAGAATATTAATATCCATGTAATGAGGACTCTATACCTAAAATTTAAATAACATATATTAGTATTTATTATTTTAGGTTTATTTTCTGTATAAAAAGAAAAAAGAAAAGATGGGGAATTTTCTCACTAATTATTATACATTGTTTCACTATAAGAAAAATACTAAAATTAAGTGTGTTCTGAATAGAAATTCAGAATTTCACAAACTTACTGTCAATATTTTAGGATAATGTTTGTATCCATATTTCATTGATTGTAATGATTGTTTAATACATTATCATTTATATGGATATTGATGAGAACTAAATGCAAATAGACAAACTAAAAAAGTGCACTTATATTTGAGCAAAGCATACTTTATGGATTTTCATGGCCTCTTTGCCTTTCATTGCCCCTTGAGGAAATGATACAAATGAGAAAGTTACTTAATTACCATATAGTCCAAGTTTAGACATTTATAAATTATAGCAACTTTGAACTGTGAAAACAACAAGGCAAGAAATTTAAATTTTTCATCAAAAATTTATATAATTCTACATAAAATAATAAAGCATTGTATCTGATTTATTAATGACTTGAGATTAAATGAAGAAAAATGAATTTATTGTAAATACTTCTTAGGGGTACAGGTGAATCTTTCTAAGAGTAGAATGTGAACGTTTTAAAGCAATAACTGAGAAAATGACATGAAGGCTGTGTTGACCAGTTTGATGGAAGTATTTCGGAATGCATGTGAAAACCCCACACTGTACCCCAGAAATGCATTAATGTACATAGTTAACATTCAATAAAAAAAAATAATAGAGTTTTTCCCAAAATAATGACTGAAAATTTCAGGATCTTCCAGTGTCAGTGACAGATTCTGTTGCATATATACAAAGGACTTGAGGAAGTAGGAGAGTGGACATTATAAAATCGTTTCCAATAAGGAGTTGAATTGAAGCAGTGGTTTTCAAACTTCAGTATCCAATAGAATCTCCTAGAGAGCCAGATAAAACACAGATTACTGGGCACTCAATGAGTTTCTGATTCAGTAGGTCAGGGATGTGAATCTAAGAATTTGTACTTTCTAGTAAGTTTATAGGTGATGCTTCTGCTGCTGGGCTGAACATCGTACTGTGGAGAACTACCAGATTTAGAGATGTTCAACTTAACCCTTTTAACTTGTGTCCTGCATTCTCTTAGAATTCCAGTTGAGATTTTTTAAAATATTGCTGCACAACTTAGTTACTGTTTGTTTTGCATAACACCATTTGTCTTTTTCATGCATTTTCACTTACACATATGTTTCCCTTTTGACAGTAGGGTGAATTATGAGAAATGTTGCTGTCTTCATACTGGATATATATTAATAGTGCTCAGTTCATCTGGTCATTCAGTATATATTAGTTGAAACCCACCTATTTGCCAGGCATTCTGCTAGATGCTGGGGATACAATAGTGAGCTGAGCAGACATGTATCTGGTCCATTAGAGCTTACAGTCTATTTGGAAAGATCAATATCATTCAGATAATCACAAACATGAATGTATAGTTGGTCATAAGGGAAATAATGCAGCTCTACGTCGGTGGATAACAAAGAAACCTAAAGTAAGCTGGGAAATGAGAAACTCTTCCTTGAGGAAGTAAAAGCTTAAACTGGGATCTGAAGGATGAATAGGCACTTAATGTATAAATTATTTGATGGAGATAAGGGTTTCCGTGGGACCATTCACACATTCTTGCTCATGTAAGTCAGGAGAACAAATATGAAGTAAATAAATAGCTAAATAATTGCCACTTGTAAAGTGTATGCCCAGTACATACACTTTATAAATGATAATTATTTAGCTATTTATTTACTGGGAAAAATGATTGAGAACACCTCACACTCCTTTCGTAGGTGAGCTCTTTTGATTCACATACCATTAGCAAGATCTTTCAGGGTTGTAATAATTGAATGGCTTTAATTCAGGTGTGTCATGGTTTAAAATAAGTCTCTTTTCTTTCATAACCACAGTGTATATGTTGTGCCCATTCGATATAGTCAATGCTTATGGCTCTGCATGAAAATGAACTCGTTTGTAGTTTGTCTGGGTTGTAGTTTTGTTTGGTTGCCTCTTCTTTCTGGTGAAAGTATACTCAAGAGAAAACATGCAGTAATATCAGTGATGAACAACTGTAAATTAGTGAAGTAGTTTTCAAAAAAGAAAATGTTAATATTCCAAAAGGAAACAGGTGTACTTTCTGAGTAGTTATGATTTGGGGCTTATCCCTTTGCTCCCTTCTTACATGGTGATAACTTGCCTAGGAGTTTTTTTTTTTTAAGTTTTATTCTTTTGATAAAGTGGTTTTGATGTGGGCAGTGATATATAAACCTGCACTTAAAGGAAAGTTTGCTAAGATGATTATAATAGTTATATTCTCCTTACATTGGTCTGTCCTCTAGTTAGCTAATATTGTTTGGAAGGAAATTTACTAGTTCAGCATTTAATACATGGGTGGCAAAAATAAACTCCTGCGAAACTGAGTTTATTAACACAATAAAATCTGAATGAAATATTGTCAAAGATACTAGCTTCAAAGTAGGCTTTCCTTAGCTGTAACCCAATTTGGAAGAAATTATCCCACAGGCATGAAATTCACAAATTCTCCTTTGGAATTGTAGTTTGCCAGTTTCTGGGGGAAAATAATCTGGAAATTGAAAACAAAAACAAAACAACAAAAAAATAAACCTGGTCTCAATGTGGAAATGTAATGTCTTTTGAGACCCTCCATATCCTGCTTCTCCACCCCCAATAAAATTGTTCCCTCAACTATACTTTCCTTTCTACTTCAGTCATCTCACAGGCTTATTTCTTGCACAAGCTTCTTTCTAAGGGCATGTGTTCATCCTGTTTTCCACAAACTGAATGTTATTCCTTCTAAGCATATCCAAACACTACCTATCCTTCAAGGCTTAGCTCAAATCCCACCTCCTGGTTAAATATTCCCAGTGTGGTACCTGGCTTCTTTCCCACTACAAATCTTTGGGTTTCATCCAACTCCTTCTAATTCCACTAGCCTTTGGAGTCTTCCACCAGATGATTGAGCTAGTCTTTGCAGTGCCTTAATCTCTAAACATTACATATAAATACACAGCCGTATGGACTAGAACTCTCCAGATATTTTCAGAGAATTATTTTCTAATTATTGATACTTTGCTCACTTCCCTGCAGATGGTCATGGAGTTATGTGCAGCAGGCTCAGTCACTGATGTAGTGAGGATGACCAGAAATCAGAGTTTGAAAGAAGACTGGATTGCTTATATCTGCCGAGAAATCCTTCAGGTAAGTCTTTATATGGTCATTCTTCCCTGAACTTGAAAAAAACTTGTACAGTGTACATTATACCTGCTTATATCTGATGGTCTGGGAATTCTAAAGATAACCTCTGTATCAGGATTCTTAAAAATGCCAAAAAAGCTTTGGAGAAAGATTTTCAAGTGATGTCCTTAAACTTTAAGGTAGACCACAAGCTGGTCAACCAAGTCCTTCTAAATTATGGCCTTCCATGGCTCTGTCAGATTTAGACTACCATGTTCAATGGATCATGGAAATGACCACTTGGGTTATTTATTATGTTATTATGATTTTTAGAGTCCTCTAAAACAATCACATCACACTATCCTCCTAGGTTAGGATGAAGGTGAATCAGGAGAAGTCAGTGTTCTACAGAAAGGCTCTAAACCACCTGCAGACTTTTACAGACATCCTCTCAGAATAGTGCCCCGTTTTTAAATTGCCTTTATTTCCTCTGCCCCATTGGCTGAGAGCAATAGTTTTATTGATCTACAAAACTAAATTTTTTTTTGTATATGGCTTAACTGCTGATTAAGAGAAAGATATTAACAGAACTGAATGGCACCATTCATGCAAAGTTTGAATGTCCTTCCTCCCATTTTGGTTGGATGCATTGTGATAATATAGTGAACGGTCAAGAGTGAAAATTCTGCACTGAGTTGTAAGTCCTGGCTCACCATGCATTAGTTCTGTGACCTCGATCCAGTTACTTAAATTTTTAAAGTTTTACTTTTCTCATCTATGAAGTGGGGTGACATTAACATCTTCCTTAAAGGGTTGCTGAGAGGAATTCGTAATTTGTTCTGTATAAAGCACTCAGCACAGTGCCTGGCAAAGAATAGGGCTCAATAAATTTTAGGTGTTTTTATTGTTACTTCAATTGTAAATCCCCAGTTAGTGTCTGGAGCACTCGCAGCACAGCCTAACGTTGCATACCATGTCGCGGTTTAGCCAGGTCACAGGTTAGTTTTAGTGGTGAATGAGCCGTAGCCAGCATGGCAAGCCAACACAAATTGCAAATGCTTTAAAATGAATTTCCATATCCCTCCAAATTCTCAGCCTACAAGGCTGATTAGAAAATATTTTGGACTAAACAAATGGTTGGATGAAGAATAGAGCAAAACTATGGCTGAGCTGTTATTTAAGATCTCCAGGTCTTATGGTTAGTTGGAAATATGGAGGCTAGAAAGGAAGATGAAGTGGCCCAATGTATACAAATATTACATTTTGGTGCTCTTTTTCTTTCATGGGTGTCCTGATTTATTTTCCTTCTCTCAGAGCCAAAAGTCATATTTCTGGGAAATGGTTATAGTAATTCCAGCCTAAAGAAAGAATTTCGTCTGAAAAATCAAATCTAGGCCATTCCTCTTACCAGAGTCTTTCCAAAAATACTAAGAACGGTACCAGAAAAGAAGAAAAATAAACATATATTGATGTGGCTTCTTATATGTGTCTGTGTGTGCATATAAAATCTGTATACGTGTGTATGTACATATGTATGTATTTACAGGGCTTAGCTCACCTTCATGCACACCGCGTAATTCACCGAGACATCAAAGGTCAGAATGTGCTGCTGACTCATAATGCTGAAGTAAAACTGGGTAAGTTTATTTTTACAGTATTTTAGGTGAGGGCCAAAACATCCTAATGGAGAAAACTCCTTTAAGATAACTGTGCTTTTTATTACGTCCCTGCCAATAGCCTCTATTATTTGATCTGGATCTTCCCTGTCTGCAAAACCAGTCAAAATTGGAAAATTCGTTTGGGAGTGGGGAGGAAGGGGCAAAAGAAAAATGAGGCACCTAACTGCTGCTTTGAAATCACGTAGACTTAAACAGCTTTATAGTGGGGAGTTTCTTTGTAGTTGTCACTTTGCCTTCTATTAGAAATAGCTATTATATTTATCTCAACAGTTGAATGTTTAACCATGGGCAAGTTTGGGTGCCATGGGCAGGGATTAAAAAAAAAAAAGAGAGAGAAGAAAAGTCTTTCACATCATAGAGCTGTATTTGCCCAAGAATGTCAAAGAACATTTCAAGTGTATGAACATGAATTGCTTCTTTGGTTTTTTTTTTTTTCAAATATTTAAAGAAATGATATTAATCAAAAATAATGCTCCAGTAATATCCAAATAAAATTAAGAATAAGAAATCAAAACACCCGCAAGTCCCTGGCTGTCTATTCCAGGGTTCAAAGTGGAATAATTTATCTGGAAATAACGGCACATATTGTCTCTCAAGCACACAGGAAACACTGAACATTTAAAATAAATATCGATGGTGAGTTTTTCCATCTTACTGTGTAAATAATGTCAGTACTGTGTGACGACGGACAACCCTATTGATACAGAATTTGAATCACTTACATCGATTTTTAATTATATCAGCTCTTTATTAACATATCTTTTCATATGATTGGAAGATATTTATCCTTTTCTTGCTAAACGGATAGAACCAGAGTAGAGATTTTCTTTATTCATTGAAAAAAAAAATTATTTTTCTTTTACTGAGTATTTGTGGGAGAAGCGTGAGGTAGTAATTGTTCTTGAAATAAGTGAAAGTAATTTCAAGAAAATGTATTAGCTATTTTGTTTCTAAAAACTACCAAGCTAGGGCGGCGCCTGTGGCTCAGCAGGGTAGGGCACCAGCCCCATATGCCAGAGGTAGTGGGTTCAAACCCAGCCCTGGCCAAAAAAATGCAAGAAAAAAAACTGCCAAGCTAGAAACACAATTTCCAAGTATACAAGAGGCATACACATTTCACATATAAATGTGCAGGATCGATAGTCCACCACAAGGCTAAAACACTTTGTTCACATATAGAGTAACACTCTTATATAGTTGGGTCAAGTTGCTGGCCACTGTGGACATTGCGTGGTAGAGAAATTGGTAGTAGACGAAAAGCTACTGAAATATCTGTCACGATGTCCATGCACTGAAGCTCCTGTACTTTACTCTGGAGGAGAGACCTTTTAGTGCTGGATTAGAATTTAATCAGGCTTATTTTACACATAATCCTTATATGATTTGTTTTACATTTCTCAGATCATAGCTATTTTTAGGCAGCGTATTATAAGGAGAAGGTTGTGGAAGGCAAAACTTATGACAGCCAAAGGAAGTGACAGAAAGGGAAGAGACAGGAAAATGATTATATTGCAATTGCAATTGTTTAATAATCTTCATATTCCAATCCCTGATGTCATTAAAGAAAGGTTAAATTATGCCATTGCTGAGTTTTCATCTCTAACTTTTATCTAATTTTCAGCTTTTCTTCTTTTTTCTTTTCTTTCATTCATCGCTCTTCTAGTTTTTTCTCCTATAATTTTCTTCCCTGATATATGCCATATATTATCTTATGGCCTTCATAACTATTTCTTGGCCCTTAAAATTGGCCCTCAGGGATAGTGAAAATGCCAAACCGTGATTTAACCTATTTCTAAAAAAATATATAGGTAGGTAATGAGATTGTACGATACTCAATGGGGACCGTCACGGTATTGTGAACATTTTTTTATTGTTGTTTTGGTTAGAGACTTTCTTCAAGACTCCCTTAAACTCTCAGGTTTTTTTTTTCCTTTTCCATTTCTGCTCCTAAATTCTTCAAGCTGCTTTTCAGTCAGTTTTGTTCGCCATCCTCTGGATTCCTGGAAACCATTCTAAATTAGAAAATCTACTTCATTTTTCATCTCTGTCTTATTTTTTCTGGAATAAATAACTCCTGTCTACTTTAGACTTTTTCTGTTTCTGAGGATACCATACTAAATATTTTCTTATAATGTATCCCACAGATGAATAGAAAGCTGAACTTTTACACTCTAAGCTAACATATGGCTACCACGGTGCATATCTGCATCTGATAGAGAAGATCTGTGCAAGAACTTAAACTAAATTCTAACAGAAAAAAATTAGTCTTCTTTATCAGTATGATAGGACCGTCTAAAGTCATGAGTAGGACTTCCTGATCAACTGCTAATAGGTTTTAGATTTCTTTGATTTTGCTTATAGTCCTGGTCTTCGCCCAGCTTGGTGGCAGGTCCAAACGCTACATATGTTATCACTTCAGAAGTTTAGGGTGTACTGATGGAACTTCATTTTTAATATTCATGGTAAACATTCAGCCAAACCTACTGTAGATTTATAATAGCACTTCTGAGTCTCATTCCAACATAAATAGCAGCAAAAGCTTATTTCCCAGTATTCCTGGAGTAGACTTCATGGTGAAGTTTGCTGGGCTGGAATAAAAATCTGTTATCCATTGTGGCTTTTGTATTGGCTTTCCAAGTTAAAGCAATAACTTATTGAGCTTTTTGTCCCTGATTATTTTGACATATGCCGAATTTTGCAGTGGATTTTGGAGTGAGCGCCCAGGTGAGCAGAACTAATGGAAGGAGAAATAGCTTTATTGGGACACCGTACTGGATGGCACCTGAGGTGATCGACTGTGATGAGGACCCAAGACGCTCCTATGATTACAGAGTGAGTGTGAAGATTCAGACAGTGGGAATCAAAATTTGGAAAGGATTTTTGATTAACCTTTATTTTCATAAAATAAAAGAATAAAAGGCAGGCTGCCCCTCCTTTCAAAATTCTAATCGGAACCACTAGCCTTTATTCCTATATGTGGTCTGATTACATGCATAAAATAATATTTTCTGAGAACGTAGACAGAGTACATTGGGGAATTACCCAGATTTGAGGCAGAATGTCTAGTCTCTGTTGCTTGCAATTTCTTAGTAAAAATACTATATTATGTGGCTTTATATGAACATTCAACTACCCTGGGCAGTGGGCTTTGTAAACTTAAAATGAATAAATGTAAAGCCAATTATTAATCCCCACAGTAACTTAGCTCCAAAATGAAAATAATAATAATAATAATTTGATTACTCAGGGTAATAGACAAAATCCTTGGCATGGTTCACGTCTAAAACCACAGAAAATCAGTGGAATAGACAAATTAAGTAACAATTCATGCTATTTATTAAAATTTCCACTGAAGCTGCAATTTGGACAATATACATCTATGTACACATTTCAAAAAGCTGATGTGGAAAGAAAACTCTCCATTTGCTATAGACTGGAAAAACCTCACTCTCTCCACATCATAAGTCATCCAAACAATTCATTGTGGTCTCCCTATGTGGAACCTAGGACTCGATACTTGAAGTTGATTAATTTTAGTTGCATCTCTTTTCCCTTTCCTTAAATGCCCTCTGCTTGATCTGCAAAATAATTACTTATGAGAGCCTATTGCATGTTCAGTGCTATGTTAACTGCTGTGGACACTATGGAAGCTTAAAGTTCTTCAAGTGCCTTGATGTAAAAATAATGCTTTATGGCTCCATATATTTTTTGTAGTCTTTCAAAGACTTTTACCTGTATTGGTAATTTTTCCTTTTTAACCCCATGTAGCTAAAAAAAAGCTTAAGTTTAGGCTGTCACAACTGAAGTTAAGAGATCTATAACTTGGGTTTCTAAGAATTCAATTTACTTGTTTAGGAATCATTGAGCTAGTCAGCGTACCTCTTAGTCCTGTGGCCTTGCTACACTCTGTAAAACACATTACTGTACAGTTGATAGTAGTGAGAATAATTTTCTAGAGCCTTATTATAATTCTAGCCTCAGTTTACTACATTTCAGGAAATGCTAAAACACGTACATACAGGCAGACACACAAGTGCGCACACACGCCCACGGGCCCCCACACACACACCCCAGGGCTAGGTTAGTAGATACTGTTATCCTGAATTTCCATAGTGTGAACTTGTATAGAGAGTTAAACCGTTTTCTCAGGATCGCACAGATGGCGGATCTATGTAATAGGAATTCTTTATGGCAGATTTCTTTTGGTATTTCAGGGAAGGCAACAATAGCAATATATGCAAGATGCACTTGACTTGCATTCAACCCCATCCTCTATCAACCTGTGGTATAGTGTGATACTGGCTGGTCACAAGCTTTGATAATATTTTCCTTTAAAGTCAGTCTATAATGAAACTTCATTATAGAAAACTCATAAAATGGCTCTGGACTTGACACCCCCCCACTCTTAACCACAGATTGTTTGAGACTTTAAATAATAACAATTTCCTGTTTTTAACTACCCTTCTTTGTGTGCCATTGTTTCTTTTGCAGAGTGATGTGTGGTCTGTGGGAATCACTGCTATTGAAATGGCTGAAGGAGCTCCTCGTGAGTAAAAATGTTGAATATTTTTTGAAGTTTAGGAAAATGCACTCTACAAATCTGTCTCTGGGGAAACAGATGAGGCTTTCAGTGGCCACACAGATGTCACACTTTGTGCCAAACTACGATTGGTGGCCTTTCTAGTGATTATCAAATGCTTTTGTCGGAATGGCTAAATATGAGTATATTAATATAAAAACAGTTTGCACTTTGCTTTTCTTTCTTGTGATATCTTATTTTAGGCTGACTGAGTGTCATTTCAGGTTGGCCTCAGTAGTTTTCAGTCCTGTCAGTCTGACCTGGAATCCTTGGCACACTAATCTACGTTGTCTGGTGGAATATTTAGGTTCCAGAACATTTAAAGTCACACACTGTTACTGCATTGGGCTGTGAGAGTTGAGAAAATACTGCACAGGTTCATTGAAACTGAGCCAATCCTCAGTATTCCTCAGCAGTGTTAGGGAGTAAAAGCACTTTTACCTTTGGAGTCAGTCCAGCTCACCCTTGGTGTGCTCTCTTTGCTCCTTTCAGCCACATCAGTGCCCTGAACTATTTTCTCTTGTTTCCCCCACCTGTCAATGACCTGTCAGCATCTTGTTCTCTCAAGGCACTGCTTTCTGGTAGGAAAGTAAAAATGGAGCATGAACTTGGACATAGATCTATGTTTTTCAACCTTTTTTTAATCTCATGGCTCACTTGAACCTATAGTTAAACTTCCATGACACACTTAAATTATGCTGATCAAAAAAAAAATAAGAGTCAAGAAAAGAATATACTTTACTCACCATGCTTTGAACTCTTTTTCAAGACTAATTTAATTCATGATCTTTAAAAATTTTCATGGCACATCTAAGATCCTCATCATAGCACATCAGTGTGCTGTGGCACACCAATTGAAAATTGCTGGTGGTTAGTTGATAACCAAGTAATTAATGTATGACTCTGGAGCGTAGCATATTTGCTGTCTTCAATGCCTAAATCTAAATATGAAATGACAATGCATTCCCGGTAATGTTGGGTGAGAAGTGAGAGAAGTTTCTAAGGGCTGTGGGTGGGATTACTATGCTTCCCCCTCTCCAAGCAGATCCTACAGATTCCCATCTTCCTCTGTGATCTCTCTGTACAAGGTCCACCCACCAAGCTTGGTAAACTTGAACTGTCTTACCCCTGTGTTTCAAGCCCAATGAGAGGAATTTCAAGAAGTAGAAATAGTGGTCACACAATTGTTGAGAATTCCCGGTGTCCCTTGGAATATTAAAAGGGGGCTGGGACAAAGCTGGGACAGATACGGAGATCAGGCTGCTATTAACCTCTATTCTAGTGCCCAAGAAACTGCAAAGCACTTAAGTTGGGTGAATAAAAAACCAGTGATGGAAGAGGTGATAATGTAAAATTTGTATAAGATACATACAAAAAATTTAAATGAGACCGGGGAGATATGAACTGTTCTTCATCATCTGATAATTTCTGTTTGGGAAACATAGTTAGATGATGTTAGATCAGGCAACAGCAGCCCCTGCTCCTCCCTCTAATACTTCTTTTCCTTCTCTTTCTCTGTCTTCTCCTCTCTTCTCTCTCTTTAAATACACAATATGATATTTCATATTACCATTGGTGCATATATCTGGTTAGGATACATGCCTGCATCAAGTAGTATTCTTTTTTCCCATTATTTCAAACCAGCTTTCTAAGTATTACAGGTTTGTACTTCTTGGTTCACCTTTTTTCTTTCACTATGTGTCACACTGAATATTAAGTCATGGGAGAAGAAAAGTTGATGAGCAAACTCACAGGAGTACAGAGAAAGCGTTTTGCAAAGAGTACATGAATGACAAACTGTATATAATAGATGAGCGGGGACCAGGAGGTTCTGAACTCACAGGGAGGGAAAATAGGACCAGCCTTCCCAGTAAGTGTTTGGAATGGTACAACTGTGGACATCAGTAATTCTAGGGAGCCTGCCTACTAAAACATTTCTCTTCCACCAGCCTCCTTTACTGCCAGGAATATGACCTTTGCATAGAAACAATTGTGATCAGTTTAACTGCAGAAATCTTCAAGGTTATGATAATTAACATCTCAAAGAGGAGGTCTTCCAAAGTGACAAATATCTGATAGTAAATATCCTCTGAGATCCAGATAACAAAATTCTCTTTCTTTGGTTTTTCTCTGGTGATTTTTTCCCAGAGAAGTGAAGAGAGGAAGAATAACTTCTCATTCATTGTAGAGGCACCAAAAAGAGAGAACTGGACCCTTGCACACCAGGATCTGCTTCAGTCTGTGGGTTCTGAGCAGGAATTCAAATAGTATGGGAGCCTTTCATCCAAGGCCAGGACATAGCAAGTAGTTATTCAAATACCAGAGTAGTGTAAGCTGATTTTGAATAGATGTGGTTAGAATAGGATAGATAGCTTCTTTGTTTTTTATGGAAAAGAAAGAGAATCTTTGCCTGGATGAGAAGCAGGATAGGGTCAACAGTTTACTCTGATTCCCCTTCCTTGTCAAGGGTCAACAGTTACTCTGACTCCCCTTCTTTTCAAGTGATCTCCACAGTATCAAGAAGAATGCTTGAAAGATATCTTTCCCTGTTGGGGCATTCTTCTTGATACTGTGCAGATCACTTTTAAAATTGTCAATGATGTTTCTTTATAGTCTTATTTTTTCTTGTGTGTCCTTCTCTCACACCTCATACCAATATTTTTCTTATTAAGTCGTATACACATAGATCATGAATACATTTATGCATATGTGGGTTACAATATGTTGTTTTTTAATACAATTTGATGTGCTTACATCAAACTAATAATATAGCTTCTACCTCATTTACTTGATTATTGTGTTAAGACATTTATGTTCTACACTTGATAGATTTGACTTGGATTAATACATTGTGGTATATGTATACCATGGAATACTATGCAACCTTAAAAAATATGGAGACTTAACCTCTTTTATGATTACATGGATGGATCTGGAACATATTCTCCTGAGTGAAGTATCTCAAGAATGGAGGAAAAAGTATCCAATGTGCTCAGTACTTCTATGAACCAACTTACATTTACTCACACTTTCTTATGAAAGAGAGAACACAATTATAGCCCAGGATGAAGGAGAGAAATGAAGTGCAAAGGGAGAGGTTTGATAGAGGGACGGTAGATGGCGGGACAACACCTATGGAACCGTATATTGCAAGGGTACAAGTCAAATCTATCAAATGTAGAACATAAATGCCTCATGCTAATCTTTACCTGAGTGCCTTTTTCAAACCTACCCTTGTCCCATCAAGGAGCTCATTCTTTTGATGTTCAGAAGAGTCCTTCAGATCTCAATGTGTGTTAGGAATAAACCACGTTATTTAACCTAATTCAAACTAAGCCCAGTTTAATATGTGTGCAACCCTCCAAGAGATGTGTTTTTAAAGGAGGTTTACTATTTCAAAGGAATGAACTTCTAATGATGAACATTTAGGCAGTGTTATGAAATATGGGCTGCAGGGGGCATTTGTCTACATTCCTAAAATTAGAACATACAAGAAACCATCCACAGCTGCTGTTGACATAGCTCTTGTACCCACCCTATGCTCCATTCCTTTGTGAACTTTTCCTCTCCTTTAGTGAAAACTTACCTAGTCTGTGTCCTAGCTCTTGACCCCTGAAGATGTTCTCAGCTGACTGAAGGATGCTCAGATATTGATAAATGACAACTGTTTAGTTTTGTAAGAACTCTCTTAAACAATTCGTTTAAAGGACAAAACCTCAAGACCAATTGGACACAATAAAAGAATAAAAAGAGTCAAGTATGATCCTGATCCTTTATGCTTGGAACTAATTCTGCCCTCAGTTATACAAATGCACCTTCTATTAATTTATACCCATACAATGGAGAACAAACCTTGACCTTTGTACAATTGCCTTGGCATTACCCTTATAAAAATCACCCTGGAGAGATTTTTCTACTACTATGCAAGGCTGGTTTGGCACTTTAGATTTTCTGAGAATGCATTTGGGGAGAGGAAGGATGGCTTTATCAAGAGTCATTAATATCAAACTGTCCTCACATGAATGACATGCTTATAGCGTTAGATGAAATTTACACTATGGCTCTTCATTGGGGATTTTTTGCTCTGCCAATTTTCTTTAATCAAAACATAAGAGGAAATAAGTGAAGTGAGACACATATTTAAATGCTTATTGAAAAATCCAGAATTCCCAAACCAATGAGGTAATTAATTTATATAGTACATATTGGAATAGGCTTTTCTTTGTATGCCTGTGTGTATGAAAGAGAGAATAAAAGGCCAATAATTTGGCACAGATTTGAAGTGCCAGATAGTTTAAAATTTTCATTATAATATCAATAGCTAATATTTATTAAGCACCTATTACAAGCCAGATACTTTTACTTGTAAGTTGCTATTTAATCTTCTCAGCAACTCTTTGAAGGGATTCCTCCTACATTTCCTGTTTTTCTAGATGAAGAAACAGAGATACAGATAGGTTAAGTAATTTGCTTAAAGTCACAAAAGCAGAGCTAGGATTAAAACCCAGGTGATCTTACTCTAGACCAGTGGGTTTCAGCCTTTCTAATGCTGCAATGTATTTTCAGTGTTAAAAGGGAGTCATGACTGGATGGCACCTGTGGCTCAAAGGAGTAGGGCGTGGGCCCCATAGGCTGGAGGTGGTGGGTTCAAATCCAGCCCCAGCCAAAAACTGCAAAAAAAAAAAAAAAAAGAGAGAAAAGAAAAGAAAAAAAGGTCATGACTCAGGTGTGTTTTTCGTAGTCACAGTATATCTAACTCTTGTTCTGGGACTCTTAGTTACCAAAATAGATTATTTTCCACTTTCTAGAGCACTAAATCATTTTTATTCCTGTATTATTTTTTCTCAGCTAAAGTCTGGTTGACTTTTTCTTTTTCAGGTTGACTTTTTAAATCCATAATTACATATTCTAGCTTTACAACTGTAAATATCTACAAAACCAACTGAAGAGTGCTTGTCTCTACTTTCAAATAACTTGACTAGATATAAGTCATCAACTGCATATTTCACAAACTTTGACTAGTTTATTATTGATTTTTCGCACCTGGTGATGGTGTAACATTAGCATCTTACATATTGGAGTATTTGTGTTAAAATGAGCTTTTCCTTTAACTACCTTCTCTTGTATCTATGTATCCCTTAGTGTCTATTCAACATGATAAGTGAAAGAACACTTAAAATCCCCTCTGAAATAAGAAGTGGACTGTGTCGTTATCTTTCTCATTTTTTTCTAAATTCATCTATTTCCATTTGCAGCTCTGTGTAATCTTCAGCCCTTGGAAGCCCTCTTCGTTATCTTGAGGGAATCTGCTCCTACAGTCAAATCCAGTGGATGGTAAAGATGAAAGTCTTAATCTCTTAAATATGTTGACTTAACATTTTTATATAACGAAGATGTCTTAATTTGTTTGGTCACTCGTTTCTGCTTCGCCATCACGGTTGGACAATATTCCCTAAAATCCAGTATCTTAACTGGAAACTTTAAATGATCAGTTTCCATTAACAGCTAGCTAGCCATCTAGAAATAAATAATATCCCCCATTATATATTATGATGATATTACTGTCCTGCCTTTCATTAATGAACATACTCAGTTGTTTCCCAAGTAAGAAGATGGACCAATGCCAATAATTTGCAAAATTTCGTACTGTGCCAGGCTAGGCAATCTATAATTGCAATGTATAGCCTGTCGTTTGGTCAATTAAACTGAACATCCATAAACCTGGAGCAGAGGACTTGTTCTTCCAGTATGCTTCAGGACAGCTAAACTTGGAAACTGTCCTCTCTGAAGCTTGTCGATCTAGTACCTACACTCTTGTTTATTCTTTGTATTCAGGGCTTGAATAGAAAGCCTCATAGGAGTGGTGGAGTGTGATTTAACTGCTGACATTCTTCATTGTAATTCGGTTTAACCCTGTCCACAGAATCAGGCTTTCTGGCCACATCTGTTTTTATGGACCATTTTAAAAAGATTACTTATCCTGGTGCTGTTAACAACCTCTTTTTGGATCACATATCCATGCCTCTGTAGTTAAAACTGCGTGTAGTCAAATGAAACCTTCAGAGTATGACTGTCATGGGCTGACTAATATAGTCTCACAGAGCATATATATCACATTAACTATTTAATTGCCACATCCCCGAGTTTTGACATGTGCACATAGCTAAACTTACAGAAGTTTCTACTGCTACTTGGGCAGAAAATACTGTTGATGCTCGATCCTTTTCCTAGGTTTAAATGGCCTCACTTTATAATATATATTGCCAAACTGCCAATTGAAAGATAATGACAGCTATAGTCTCACCAAAAATAATGATTTTCAGAGTAGCAGTGGGTGGGGGTCCGAAGAGGCATGGTAGGCTTGAAAATACGTTTATGTCTTTGACTCATTTCTTTTAGGTCCCGCAAATTCCACAATTTTATGGAACAATGCATGATAAAAAATTTCCTGGTTCGTCCTACTTCGGCAAACATGCTTCATCATCCATTTGTTCAGAACATAAAACATGAACGGCATGTTGTTGAGTCATTAACGAAGCATCTTACTGGGATCATTAAGAAAAGACAGAAAAAAGGTAGAATCTGTGATGTTTCACTTTACTGAAATGAATAGTCAGATAAAAGCAGAATTTAACTCACAGATTGGTTTTGGAAAAAAAAAAATTTGTTTAAGAACTAGGTTGAAAATAAAAGTTCTGAGGCCTTCCATACTTTTTATTTTCAATAATACCGACAATGTGCTATGTGTTCTTATACAATTCATTAACGCTGGCCTCAGTGTGCATGCATGCACGTAAGCATGCACACACACACATAATTGTAATACTTAATATATATCGATTACAAAAGATGAAAACAAGTCACATTTGAGAACCTCTGGTAATTGTGGAAGTGAAATGTGACTTAAGTATTATAGTTGTAATACAATTTTTCCTTTCTTACGATGTGCGTACACTTTTGGCATCCTTTACACACACACACACACACACACACACACACACATGCTATATGTGGCTATTCATTGTTGCCAGTGACAACTGGCAAGTATTTATATTTACAAAGGTGGTGAACACCTCAAGTAGAATGTTGTGATGTGTGTCAATTTTAAGTAAACTAACTAAAGGAAAAAGTTATAGGTAACAAAATCTATACCTTACTGTCCTTTTGTAGCTGATATTTTGACTTCCTAGAGATAAGTGGATTTGTAATTAGCCATTTATTGACTAATAATTTTGAAGTAGTGTTTGTGCACCATATAAAGCTTATTTGATGTACTGAACTTCAATTGTATTATTAAAGAAACTAGTTTATACAAATGAAAGTAAGCTCCTATCTATTAAAAATGACAAGATGAATTTTCACCAAATCCAGAGACTTGGGATTTGTTAATCTTCTAGTTTACTTGGCATATTGCACATTTAATCTTGGGTAGGGTTGAGAGTAACAATGGAGTGTAGAAGGGGAACTTGAAAAAAGCAGGCACCCTCAGATGAGCTGAAGTATTGATTATAGGGGATCTTATTTCATCTGAGGAACTGTATCTATGCTATTTGGAAGTAAGGAACAACAGGAATTAATTTACTTACCTTAATAATTTACTTACTGAGCTAACATCACAGAGGCCAGCTAATCTCCAATGGGTTCAGGAAAACCACACATCTACTTGATAATTTGCTAATTTCCAGGGTTGTAAGATTTCCAAAATGTTACCTGTAGGAAAATAACCATTTGTATGGAGGTTACTCTCAAGTAAACATAGTTGTACTATAAACATTAAAATAGGACATTCAAAAGAAAACTTTTGTCTGTAAGATGATTTCAGTAGTAACGACATAGCCAATAGGGAAGAACCTGAATTTTTTCAAGGTATTAAGTGTAAAACCCAGAGTTAAGAATTTGCCTTCTCATCAAAAAGACCAAAGCTCAATCCTAAACTATAAAGTTTGCTATCTAGAGCCCACAGCTGTAAGCCATGCTCATCACCCATCTAGATTTTCCCTTGTCCTGGTTTCCCTTTGTCCCATTCTCTTCTTCTTTCTCTTTTAGAACTGCAGCATTCAGATTGCTATTTCCCCCCCACCCCATGCCTAGAGAAAGTAATCTGCATGCAATGGCTGTCTTGTGCTGCAAAAGTGGGCCTGGAAACTAGGACATTATTTACATCACCAACCAAGTTTATCTGAAGGGCTACCTTTTTGCCTTTGTGAATTCACTCCCTATCCCAAGCATTAAAAGGGTACAAAGTGACTAAGGTGGATTATGTGGTTCTCTGCTGACTATTTAAGTGTTATGTTTTTCTCTTTCGTAAAAAGGGATACCTCTGATCTTTGAAAGAGAAGAAGCTATCAAGGAACAGTACACCATGAGAAGATTCAGGTGTGTTAGATGAATTGCATATATAATTTAATGATACCAATTTGCATAAGACAGTTGATTACATAGTGTTGCCTTTGACTCAAAATGACTTAATCCTTTCTGATACAACAAAGAGATACTGAGTGGAAATGTTGAAGAGAATTTTTTATTACCACCCAATGACTTCTTAATACCTGGCCATAGAACAGTCAAGTAGATTATCAGACACCATTACTAATTGAATACATTAGTAATACAAATGTTACCTGCAGGATATTTCAGACTTTACAAGAATAATTCCAGAAAGATTTGTTGAAAATATCTTTGTTGTAGAAAATCTTCGTATTTTTTTCTTTTCTTTCTTTTTTGAGACAAGAGTCATACTTTGTCACCCTTGGTAGAGTGCTGCTGTGGCATCACAGCTCACAGCAACCTCAAATTCTTGGGCTCAAGAGATTCTCTTACAAGAGATTCTCTTCCAAGTAGCTGGGACTATAGGTATCTGCTACAATGTTAGGCTAGTTGTTTATAGACAAGGTCTCACCCTGGCTCAGGCTGATCTCGAACTCCTGAGTTCAGGCAGTCCATTGGCCTCAGCCTCCCAGAGTATTAGGATTATAGGTATGAACCACCATGCCCAGCCAATATGTCCATCTTTTAAAATAAAAGCAGTTTCCCTAAATGCCTTGATTTCACTGAAAACAATCTAATTTTGTGGCAATCATTTGTGTATTTATTTCAGAGGACCTTCTTGTACTCATGAGCTTCTGAAATTGCCGACCAGCAGCAGATGCAGACCACTTAGAGTCCTGCATGGAGAACCCTCTCAGCCGAGGTGGTTGCCTGATCGAGAACCACAGGTCCAAGCACTTCAGCAACTTCAGGGAGCAGCCAGGGTGCTTATGCCACTACAAGCCGTGGACAACACGCCCCGGCCTCTACAGGGGCAGGCTCAGGCACCTCAACGACTACAAGGGGCAGCTCGGGTGTTCATGCCACTGCAGGCTCAAGTGAAGGCTAAGACCTCTAGGCCCCTCCAGATGCACCTTAAGGCACCTCCACGACTACGGAAGGTAGCCGGGGTGTTCATGCCACTACAGGCACAGGGTAAGATACCCAGGCCTCTGCGGGCCCAGGCCCAGGCCCAGGTACCTAAAGAGCAGCAGGCTCAGGCCCAGGACCAGCCATCAGAACAGCCCCAAGATCTGGACCAGGTGCCAGAGGAATTTCAGGGGCAAGGTCAGGTACCTGAACAACGACAAGGGCAGGGTCAGGCCCCTGGACAACAGCAGAGGCAGAACCAGGTACCCGAACAGCGCCCGGAGCAGAACCTGGAGCCTGAACAGCCAGAGGTACAGGAAGAGGCTTCAGAGACAGAGCCCGAGGCAGAGGAGGAGGAACCTGAGTCACTGCAAGTACAGGCTCTGGTGTTCCTGCCCCTGCTGTCACAGAACCACCACGTGCTTTTGCCACTGCATTTGGATACTCAGGTGCTTATTCCAGTACAGGAGGAAACTGAAGGATTATCTCTGGCACAGGCCTGGCTATTGGAGCCCTCACAGGCAGTTAGCTCAGTTCAGGCGCTGATAGAGGGACTATCGAGGGATCTACTCCGAGCACCAAATTCAGATGAATCAAGGCCACTCGGTCCACTGCAAACCCTTCTAGAAAATCTGTCATCAAACGTGTTTTATTCTCAACCCGAACAGGCTAGGAAGAAAAAATCAAGAGTTTCTAGTTTAAGGCAGGCTCTGGCGAAAAGACTGTCACCAAAGAGGTTCCGGGCAAAGTCATCACGGAGACCTGAAGAGCTGGAACTCTCGGATTTCGAAGCCCACAGGCAAAGGCGCCAGCGCAGATGGGAAGAAATCTTTAATCAGCATGAGGAGGACGTGAGACCAGTTGAAAATGTAAGCGTTTTTGATAATTTTTACGCTGAGTTAGAAATGCAGAGAAAATGTGCTAGTTCATGCTGATAGTTTTCCTCTGTAAAACCAAATGAAATAAATATTCCCTGTGTTCCATAGAAGATTGACTGATTTTTACTTCAAATAAATTATCCTGAATTTTCAAGATAATTGTGACTGAATATGAGTCACAAACCTTTTGTTGGAATGATGTAGGTAATTGCTTAATGCAGCTCTATTGAAATATAGTTTGAATTAGTAGTTTTTGACTTGTCCTTCCCTTAACCAATAAAGGGATAAACATGTACATTTAAAATTACTATTTTGGATCTTTAAAAAATGCTTTAATTATTAAAAATTTCAAAGATAACTCATTGAAAGCAAACGCAAAAACAAATTTGGTTTTGTTCTTCTAACCTCTGTACATTTAATTGCTTTTTCTTCCCACTGAATACTGAGCTGGACTATTTGAGTGAATTACACTCAATTTTGTTTTTCAGGATGTTTAAATCAAGGTTAAAATGAGAGAAAAAGCAGTTTCCAAAAGATTTTGCATATGATGACCATATTTATGACTTGTCTCACCAATTTGCTGCCCCTTTTACATAATTAATCAATGACATGACCTCACTGAACATGAAACAAGTTATAAATTGTGTCTCTGCACACTTTTGAAATGTAAAAAACAATGCATTAAAGTTTATCTTTTTAAAGAACAATCAATAAAACCTCATTCTTTTGAAAACCAGTAACATGAAATAGATGTAATATGACCAGAGTTATTGAATTTAATCTGGCAAATATAATCTCATGATGAAGAGTTGGTGAACTTGATAAGCAAATTAATGAGGTTAGACAACATTAGGAGGACAGTTGTTTTCTAAAACATTGAAGCATTCATTTACATAAAAGGAATCATTGTGATAGTTCTAAATTAAATCCTGTGATCTACATCCATTTATTAATCATAATTAATTCCTAGAATGCTGGGAGGCCGAGGCAGGTGGATTACTTGAGCTCTTGATTTTGAGACCAGCCTGAGCAAAAGCGAGACCCCATCCCTACCCAAAATAGAAAAACTGAGGCAAGAGGATCACTTGAGCCCAAGAGTTTAAGGTTGCTGTGAGCTATCATGCCCCAGCACTCTATCCAGGGTGACAGCTTGAGACTCTGTCTCAAAAAAGAAACATTAATCATAATTGATGTAGTACTTACAAGTGAATCTTGTCTGATTAGATAAGGAATTCTTTTGGTTCATGCACTTGAGCCAATTGAATAAATGCTGATTCACTGACATGTTTAGCATGGGAAGAGATAAAAGAAAGTGAAATGGATCTCTAGCAGGAAAAGATGGAGATATAAAGAAAAGAAATCAGATGCAGAAGGGGGAGGTATAAGTCCAGAATGGTCATATTTGCAAAAATAATGGCATTTAAAATGCAAATGATTATTCTCAATGAGCTCTAGTAATCAGATAGATCTAATGGGTTCTGCGTTTGTAAAAACGACTAACATATATCCCTGAAAGACTCACAGTATTATCAGCATGACACATACTTACTGTCATTATTTTTAATATGTACATGGGAAGCCATTCCAAAATAGGAAAAAAAGTCAATAAATAATAGCATTCATATCTTACATGTAGTCCTTAAAGAAAACATAAAGGAAAAGAAAATTATTGATAATAATAGCCAAAGTCAAAGGTATTTTGAAATATTTGAAATTTTAGTAGATTTTAGAATACTTCAACTCACTGGCAGGAAAAAAGCATATTTTTATTATTACACTTTTTGAGTTGAAGAGATAATACTGATTGGCTTAAAAGGGAAAACAGTTTCCTCAAGTTCTAGAGCTTGATTATGGAGAACATATTTGCACCTCTGTATTACAGATCTTGCATTTTTCAAGAAGACCAACCTTCAGGGTTATATGAGCTTACTAAAGGTAACAGTTCAGTGTTATTAGTTAATCAAGATTTAGAACAGAGATAAACCTGGATCCCATAGATGAGCTTCAGGAGGTCAGCAATCCCCTTGGAAATAATATGCAAATATGCATATCTATATGTAATTTTCTAAAGTCAAACTGTAGCAGTCTTCAGATTCCAAAAGGGAGCCAAAACTAAAACCTGTTAGAAACTGCTTGTTTAAGTCATTTTTACTATTGGGAAATTACTCTTTTAAGGTTTACATTAGGATGATGGGGTTGTTCCTATCACTTGCATTTTAGCAACAATTAAAATATTTATTTTCCTTTTTGTGTCAAAGGACAAAGAAGATGAGTCATCAGACAACGATGATGATGTATTTCATTCCATTCAGGCTGAAGTCCAGATAGAACCATCACAGCCATGCATTCCAAATCCTAATGGAGATGAGGTAAATTTCTCCATATGAGTTGTTGTGACGTTAGAAAGAGCCTGAAACAGCGGTGGTTAAACTTTTTGGCCTCAGGATACCTTTATACTATTAAATACTGAGGACCCCCCCAAATTTTATTTATTACATGGATTTCGTCATTCAATATTTAACTAATTAGAAATTGAAATTGGAAATTGGAAATTAAAAATAATTCACTTAAAAGTCGTAAAACTATTACATGTGCATAAGCAACCAACTTTTTAATGAAAAGTAACTATATTTTCCAAAATAAAATTTTAGAGAGAATGACATTGTTTTATATTTTGGTAGAGCTCTTTAATCTATCTTGCTTAATGGAAAACAGCTGGATTCTCATATCTGCTTTGGCATTTAATCTGTTGCCATATGTTGTTTTGGTTGGAGTATATGAGTAAAAACTGGCTACTCACATATAGGTAGTTAGAAAGGGAAAAGTTTTACATATTTTTCAGATAATTGTGGAAATTCTTTGATAATGTACTGCAACTAGATAAATTGAATCTAAAACCATATTTAAAAACGTTGTATACGTTTTAATATTAAAACCCATTGGTCTGTCTTGTGCTATGAATAGATATTTTGCTTATGCAGGCTTTTTAACTTCATGTATTGGTTTGTTGGAAAATATATATTCACTGTGTATGCAGACCTCTCCACATGTTTACATGTTCTCTTATACAGTAGCAAAAACAAACATTTGTAATAATCTCCATCCATTCCATCATAAAAGCTATTGCGTATTGGTAAACTGTCAAGTGCTTAGTAGTAGATTCAGGTTTAAAAATTCTAATTTTCCCTTGAAAGCTCAAAGTGTATCATTATTAACAAATAGTAATCAGTTTTTTTCCTCAAGTTGACAGGCTTACTTCATTCATTTAAAATAAAATGTCTACCAAATACCAAATAGGATGAATAATTCGTTTGTCAGTCTTCCTTTAAGCAAAAATATTGAGCCTGAAAAATGCTGGTAGTTCAGTTTGTAAAGGAATGGCACATGTCTTTTTCCTTGATTGTCTCTGTTCTGGGATTCAGTTTGTAACAAGTTCTGGGTCATTTTACTGTGGTTTATTTACTTGCAATTATGGGAATAATTAAGTCGGTCCTAGTGTCCAGTTGACATCTGTTTTCATGACTACCTCAATAGTATCTTAGTTAGCACATGTATTAGTAAGGCAGGTGTCATAAGGTAGGCTCAGTTCTTGTGTAAACAAGGCAGCATCATCATAACCAGGATTCCTAAAGTCCAGCCATCTAAAAGATATTTTTCACTAAGGTAGATTCGGTGAGTAAGTGAGTAAGCTCAAAGTCTTGCCTTACTGATAATGGGTTAGGAACCTCATTGTTTTTCCTAATCAACACAAGATGCTTCACAGGAGTCTACTATGAAGTCTTTGATGGACAATTCTCTTTTTTAAATACAATCTTCTTGATACTAACAGTCCTCTGAAGTGGACAGAGCATACTGCTTTGTAAATGTTAACCACTGGCAGAAGAAACATAAGATGGATTGCATTGTTTAATTTGAAGAAGCAATATATCTTTTTCTCTGCCTTCCTAAATGATTTTACTCATACCCTCAGGTAATAATTATTACCATAAGCAGGACACTTAAACAGGAAAATCATTGTCAGATTAAATACAGTCAGTGTGTATTAGGCATCATCTTTATTGTTTAAGGCCATTTGGGCCTCTTGTTTTGAGAAATTTGGGCCTCTTATTTACTGGTATCAATAAACTTCCTGAGATCAGCTTCGTAAACCAAGAGGTCTAGACTGGGTCAATAGGATGCCAGTGATTTAATTGAAAGTAGCAACAGTTAGACAGGTGCTTCTGTTGCATACTGCCAAACATCTGGTTATACTTGGAAACACTCATTATCAAAATGTGAAAGATTCACAACATTTTTCATTTCTCACTTATCTGTCTCTTGGAGTGTAAAGACAGCCTGATATGTTACTTTAAGAAGAAAAAATAGTGTAGTAAAGCTAGTATGGTTTCCAGAAACTATAGAGTAAGTGTATCAGCATGAAAATACTAGATTTCTAAACAGTGTTAACACATTGAAATTTCCTTTCTAAAGAATTTAGTGTGACGGTCTTGTTGCATGTCACAGTGACCTATTTTTCTAGCAGCTAAAAACTGTTATGAGTAGGAACCTAGTGGTAAAAAACTACATGAGGCAAGGCAACGTCCCATGGCCCTGTCCATCAGTGTTGACAGAAAATAAATTTGGAGAAAAAAAAAAAAGGAAATAAATTTGTTCCATTCATGGAAGTTGGCTTATACATGCCTTTTCCTGAGTGTTTTGCTATATGTATATGAGATGGGTGTATAATTAGTAAAATGAAAACTAATTTATTTAGAGGTGAAAAAGTATTTGGAACACTAATTATGATAGTGCAGTCAAATTTTTAAGTGGAGATACATACCTTCTTAATGACAGGGCAATTTTGACTCTTGAAATTTATACATGTGACAACTGTTAAAAATTTAGGATCCAGCTTAAAAGGGTGAGTATTTGAAGTTAAATTCTTAAACTCTGAGTGAGAAGTTTGCACTTGATATAAAAAGCAATGTGGTAAACACGGAAGGAACATTAAATTAGAAGTTGGAAGGCCTGCATTCTCATTTTAGATGTTCCTTTGACTTGATGAAAAATTTCTAGAAAATTTGTTTTTCCTGAGTGCTACAGATGTCCTGACAATAAAATGAGGGTTTTTGATTATATGATCTCCAGGAATCTATTTCCATACTAAAATTCAAAGATGTCATCAGAAATTATGGTTAAGCACTTCTAATGTTTTACTGTGACATTTATGAAGATAGAATCTATTTGTTAAAACCATGTTTTATAAGTTTGATTTTTATAAAAATAGATACGAGAAAGGTATTTTACCATAAATAAATTACTCAGATGAATTTATGATGAAGAATTCTACTGAGTATTCCTTTGTGTTTTTAAGGTTCAAGAGGGATCTATTGCTATGCCTTGCAACCAGGATCGTGCACATCATGTCACATTTTCCGCAAGGTATGTCTTTGATTTCTATAATTCAAACTACTCGTGATTAACTATCACATGAAAAATTAAAGCTTGTTTTTGTGATACTATGTTCCATGTGAAGTCAAAACTAAAATATTAACCCTCAACAATATAATGAAGGTTTCTGATTATATGATCTCCATCATCACCATTGGCATTGTTGACCCACATTTAAAACCTTAATGGCAGTGATCCAGTGATTAGGCTAGATCTTTGATGTTCAAGTATACTTTATTCTCTTCAAGCAATTATTTAGTTTGATAATTAGCTGACAAGACCACAACTTAACAAGAGATAAACAATAGCAATGAATTCCTTGACAGTGTTCAAGTAGTACTTGACAATAAAAAGACAGGAAATTTCAAGTAAACTTTTTTGCATGTACTACATGGTAAGATACACCTGGAGTCTAAACCTTATCTCAGAAGCTGATGACACAGAATGAGTAAGCCTGAAAATAACACATGGTAAAAACCAAATCTTAGATTTAATATTCTGTCAATAAAATATCATACATAATATTGACAAAACTCTATTTTTGACCTTTGTAATATTGAGAATCTTTAGTAATTTTTAAAGATGATTATGTTCTATAATTTAGATGTTGTGTACAATGTGTTATATTTTAAAACCAAATTTTAAGTAGGTTTTCTTTGAAAAGCATACCACCTCCAACCCCAACTCACGATAGAGCAAACTTAGCTTAAGTGCATTCACTCGGTCATTCAGTAAATAGCTACTGAGCATTCACTATATTCTGGACAGTGTCATCAGAATGCATAGAGATGATGTTATGTAGTATATGCCTCCCTACCACATTTTTTTTTAAGAGACAGGAGTCTCACTTTACACCCTCGGTAGAGTACCGTAGTGTCATAGCTCACAGCCAACTCCAGCTCTTGGGCTTAGGTGATTCTCTTGCCTCAGCCTCCCAAGTAGCCAGGACTACAGGCACCTGCCACAATGCCCAGCCATTTTCTTGTTGCAGTTTGGCTGGAGCCAGGCCCAAAACAACCACCCTCAGTATATGGGGCCAGCGCCCTGCACTGAGCCACAGGCGCTGCCCTCTCTCTACCTCATTTAAAAAAAAAATTTCCGTGCATTTATGCCTTCAAATTTAGCTATTGTATAGAAATCTTGGAAAATTGGAAAGCAAGACTAAGGAATACCTTTCTTTTTCTCTGCACTCAGTGAATGGGTTTTCATGGTCCTTCTGACCTCAAAGGGAAGAAACCAGTATTGAGTAGTTGTTTTTGGTATCATGGAACATAACTTTAATAAAATCCAATGTATTAAAAAAAACCCTTAGCATTAAACTTGGAGTGATTATTCAGTTTATAAAAGGATTTTGAGTTTATGAATAGCAAATACCTTGCTTTTGGTTAAATTTCTTGTTAATCTTTCTTGAAATTGGGGCCATAGAAAAGACTTTTGTGATGTTTTGATACAGCCATACAAAGTGTATTAACCAAATGGGAATTTGTTAGAATATTCCAGTTCTATTCTCTTAAAGTATCATGTGTACTCTATAAATATATACAGCTATTATGTACTCATAATACTTAAAAATAAAACAGGGTTTTTTTGTTTTTTGAGACAGTTTCACTCTGTTGCCTTGGGGTTGAGTGCTATGGCGTTATAGCTCATAGCAACCTCAAACTCTTGGGCTTAAGTGATTCTCTTGCCTCAGCCTCCCGAGTAACTAGGACTACAGGCACCCGCCACAACACCAGACTATTTTTTAGAGACAGGGTCTTTCTCTGGTGCAGGCTGGTCCAGAACTCCTGACTTCAAGCAATCCACTCACCTTGGCCTCCTACCATGCTGGGACTACAGATGTGAGCCTGTGTGTTTTCAAGGGCCATGTGTTAATCCCAATGTTAGGACATAAAACAAAAGGAAAAATGTTACTGTATTTATAGAGCAAAAAAACAAGCCTGGCCCCAATAAAACAGAAACTTTTTTAAATGTTTCTTTTAAAAAGAAAAGACTTTTTGTCTGTTCTAGGCCTAAATCAATAGCCAAAGTCTTTCTGTATAGAAACAGTAAAATAACTAGAAAATTTAGCAGCACTGGTATAAAGCAACTTTCTAAATATTCTTGGAAATTGAATAGTAAGAAGTAAAGTGCCTTATTTGTTCATTCATCTATCTAAATCAGCAATGGGACATTTAAAAAACCATGAACTTTAAGCATTTTAAATCAGAATAATAATAATAGAATAAGAGTGTGCTTATTGCTGCGTTACTCAGGTAATATTTGAATATTAGCTTAAAATGTTTATGGGAATTTTTAGAAAAAAATATGATATATGAATGAAACATACTACATGGAAAATTTTTTTTATATATATTTTGGAAATTCTTCTAGATAAAATAGCAGGTTTGGGGAAAATGGAAATTGGAAAATACTACTTTTGCTCCACTACTTTTCAGTTTGATCTATACTCATGTATTTAAGCAAAATGTTTCATTAGTCTTTGTGTTGAGCTGTACATTCCCCTTATGCATGTTAGGACATGGCACATGCTCTTCTGTCTTTTCATTAGCATAAACATTCCTCAGCGGCCTCGTTTGGGAGAAGCTCCGAAGCCCATTGATATCAGACCAAGAAGGTGTTTGCAGAATCCTCAGGATGGCCCAGCAGCAACAGGTGATTCAGAGCACAAAGTTTCAACATAAAAAAGCAAAGCTAATGCTTAACAATTTCTATTTCAGAATTCAAGAGGGAAGAATTTCAAGAAGGGATGAATCAAAAGTATTAGGGAGGTCAAATAGGATTAGGAGCAAAAAGTCATGCAAGTGGTTTGGCAATTGGGTGGTCAGGGGTCACCTTTGAGAAATGGAAAATAATTTTTTTGCTGTCTCTTCGTTCACTTGGGTAGTAGTTAAGGATGTATTTAGAAAGGTGGGGAGAGTCAACTTTATTTCGTTTCTATACCAGGTAAGAAAAATACGGGAAAGGAACTTGGGAGAGGCCTCTCTAATAGGCTAAAATTGGATACACTAGTAGAATATTGGATATACTAGTTATAAGTGGGTGTTTCATTTATCAATTTGTTATTTCACTTCTCCAAACCATTTATTATCTCATAAATATCCCTAAATGATTTTACTCACAATAAATGAAAAATTAATCAAATCATAGAAAATAGCTTAGAAAAATTGATATGAACTTCAAATAAGTGTTTCATTTTAAGACGTGCTTTTTAGATAGTTTAAATGAATTATAGATTTGTGAAATCTTAGCATAAACAAAACCAAAGATTGTGTGTTCAATCATGAAATCTACCATTATCCAGTTTTAAGCAATCTAGGCAAATTTAAGCAAGGTGAAAATTCCTAATTGAATCTCTGAGTCATCTCTAAAAATATAGCATACAGATTTTATTAAAATATTGATAAAAAATGAATACAGGTTTACCTTACCTTTTGCAAACTGAATATTTAAAGATCTGAACTTTAAAACCCTATTCTTATGAAACTGAGATAATGGCAGAATTTTTTTTAAATAGTAGTGTCCCCTCTTGCACAAATACTATATTATAAAAAATAACATAAACCTAAGTGAAGGGTAAATTAAGGATTTTTTTCTCCAGAATCTTTTTCTTCTGGTTTGACTTGGGCTGACTTTGCTAACCCTGGGCAAACAACTAAAAATTGAAGGTTTATATGTGTTTCAATTTGGAAATAAGGAAATTCAGGTTAGGCCCCAAAGCAGTCATGAGCATTGATGGGAGGAAGAAGGGAATAGCATGTGTGCATATAATAGCTAAACATTATGCATCTCTTTAGGTTCAATATTATTTTATTGTATGTTCTCAGTAGAGCATTTGGTATTCACATGAAACGACAGGAAGGAACTCTGATTTTATGACAGATATCGGAGGACCTTACTATAGTTTTGTGTCAAAGTCTCAAAACATTCACCTGGACTTCCTATTTGGTCTTCTAACACACCGAAAGAGAAATGGTTTCCTACACAAAAATAATAAATAAAAAACTACAACAGTACTAGAAGATGAGGACACAAATTTTGGCATGAGTTTAGTCAAGCATTCTTAAAAGACTGCAGTGTTTACAAATATAAGGTCTGACAATTAAGTTCACAAACTCATCTTAGCAAAAGTACTATGCACTTCATTGCTGAATATCATTATGGTCACCTTGAAGTACTCCCTGTGGGAAGCTATGCACCAATGTCAGCACCTAGTCCACCCTTCAGAGCAATTTTGGAACTCTTTCTGGAATGACCACCCATCAGAGTTGCCATCATAAAGCACACAAAAACAATAATGAATACCACTCAGCAAAACATTGCTACACATCAACATAAATACTGCTGTGAGACACTGACATGCCAAGATTATGAAACCTTACCGAGTTTCCGTCAATGCAAACATATGGTGGCAAGTTTACAAAGTTAATTGTACATTAGTTTTGGGGGCCATTCCAAACAAAGAGTGATAATGTATATTACCATTATAGAAAGGTTCCCAGCTGTGTAAGAGCATATAACTTTGATCTCTTTTCAGTAGTTCACTCCTTAACTGTATTGAAATACATCAAGATATTTCACTTGGTAGAAAATGGGCAGTTAAGATTTCAAAGTCAGCTCTCACTTTGAGAGTTTTGGGCAGTCTATTATCTTCTAGTGCGCTGTTTAGCTCTTTTTCTATTGTTTAGTATGTGAGGCTAGTCCTTTCTATTCTTGTTACTAGCTACCAGTTGTACTATGTACTTTCTAACAGACAGAAATATTTAGTAAGCTGTGTAGATCTGCAGATGGGACAAAATTTGAGCCTACTACTGCCCTCTGAAAACAGAATTTAGGATCCTGACCTCATGAGAATTTATTAGGTGATACTTCCTGAATAGAATCACAAAGGCTACAAGGAAAACAAGAGATTGAACTGGTGCACTATACAAATGAAGGCTGTGACTGGAATCACCACTGTTACTAATGCATTTTTGGCATTCCATAGAATCTTCTTCTGAAGAAGAGAGTCCTGTGCCGAGGAGGAGGTCCCAGTCATCACCGCCTTATTCTACTATTGATCAGAATTTGCTGATTGACATCCATGTAGGTTTCCATCTTAAGTGTTTATGGCCATTTTTTCTACTTTTCCATTTGTTTTGACTTACATATTTGTGTCTTCACTAGGAAAGAAAAATTAAAGAGTTTAGGGTAATAAAATTAATCCTTTAAAGATAGATTCCCCTTTTTATGTTAGCATACACAAAATTAAAATCGAAAGCTCTTAACCAATCAGACATTTTGTCTTTTTTCTTTTTTTCTTTTTTTCCAGAAAATATTCAATTTTCACTTTTTGTGTCAGAATATATTTGAGAGAGGCATAATAAAGAGCAATTTGTACTAGCTGACCTCAGATTAAGAGGTTAGATGCTCAATTTTTGTTTCATTACATTCCTTGGATGATGAGGCAATGTATAAAAATAAAACATTTAGCAAGAAATAAAATGCATACTGACTGTATAATTTTTAAAAGTTTCCAGCTCTTTTTACAGTATGCTTTCAGATCATTCTATTTTACTTTGTAATTACTCTTATGCTACCATACACACATCCCTTCCAGGTTGCCCAAAAGTTATACAACACATACCATACTTAAAATGTGGATTTGTATTAATTTGCTTTTTATAAGTGCTTGAGATGCTTTAAGACAACTACAACATGTAAATTCAAAGCTGAGAAATTAACACACTAGTTTCAAGGGCTATATGTTAATCCCAATGTTAGGATAAAGTAAAAGGAAAAAAGTTACTGTATTTATAGAGCATCAAATCACCTGTTCTACTTTCCAGCTCCAAAAGCAAATGTCTACTCCTCAGCAGACAAGTAGGGGTAATAAAAATGTGAGTAAATTTTGCCCTGTGTGATCCAGAAAGGCCACTAATAATCACAGCCTGATGTTTGGATTTTAGCATCTCATCCTCACTAAAATTTTGGCTCTATCTAGTGAGTTAACATCTTTGTTTCAATTGAAAATGTATTTTAAAATGTCGTCAGATTGGAAATTTTCCAATCTAGAAGAAAATAAAAAGCTGCTAAAGACTACATTAACCTTTCTTGTGCACACAGGTTCCAGATGGATTTAAAGTAGGAAAAATATCACCCCCCGTATACTTGACAAATGAATGGGTGGGCTATAATGCACTCTCTGAAATCTTCCGGAATGATTGGTTAACTCCTGCACCTGTCGTTCAGACACCTGAAGAGGATGGTGATTATGTTGAGCTCTATGATGCTGGTGCTGATACTGATGGTGATTCTAATGATGCTTTTGAAGATACCTTTGACCATGCCAATGGCAATGATGACTTGGATAACCAATTTTATCAGGATGATGATGTCTATAAAGACTATGATGATAATGACAATGATGATTCTTTTTATGACACAGACAATAATCGTGATGTGCCTAACTGGCCAAGGTTGGTTTTTATGGATTACTTATTCCACCTATGTTTTATAACTTGAAAGCTATTTGTATCTTTGGTTTATTTTCAAAATTTACTACCAAGAGGGTGGATACATTTCACTTGCTTATTGCTAAATGGTTTGATTGTCAATAATAGATTTCAAATTGTTCTAATGCAGAACATCAATGTTTGCATCATTTGTGTACCTTAAAAATTAGCAGTCCAAAAAAATTAGCAGTCAAATATTTATTAGTTTTTTTATAATTGGAATTTTCTGGATGTTTCTGTTATAATTAATGTCACTGAATCATCTTACCCTATAAAACCATAGTGACTGTGAGAAATGGGGTGACAAAGGAAGTATACAACCTAGCTGTAAGATGAAGCTCTGGTATTTGCCAAAATAGCTATGCTTTTCTCCAACAGTTAAGATAGCATCACGTATGTAATAAATTTAAGATGCCTGGTTAACTGATGGAGAAATTAACAAGATCTCTTTGGGGTTTTTTCCAACTAAAAAAATCTAACAGTAATTCCATTGCCACATAAATTTACTTTTAGAATTACCACAAGTGCATGTGTTTAATGTCTCTTATGCAAAAAAAAGAGCATTGAGACATTTTATTAAGCTTGATATTTTTAGAAACTAATTAAATGACTATCATAGCTCTACAAAATATGAGGCCTATATTACTGAACTTCTTGGTGGAAGTAGTAGACAAATGGAATTCTATAGCAAAGAGGTCATCAATACACATGTTAGAAAATCAAGGCACCTGTTAACATTAACATAAACTAGATATATTGTGAGAAAAATTATTTAAGTGTATTGTGACTGAGCTTAAAATCTAAGCTTAATCATTTAGGTTGCTGTGAAGTTGCTAATTCATGAAGTAGTCTATTATTTAAGAAAAAACACATATTCTTGCTACTAACCGTGTGTTCCTAACAAAGAATGCAAGTTATAGTCCCTCTGCCATTGAAATGTAGCCAGAAAATAGACATTAGGTATGGATTACTCATTAATTCAGTATTTAAGATTGATAGGCCATTGTAGCATTTTTGTTGTCTATATTAGTGTTTTCAGCCTTTTAAAAAAATCTCCCGGCACATTGGAACCTGTAGTTAAACTTCCGTGGCACACTTATGTTGATCAAAAAAAATAGTTTTAAAAAGAATATACTTATGTGCTTTGAATGTCTTTTGAAAATAATTTAATTCATGATCTTTAAAAATTTTCATGGCATACCTAAGATTCTCTCACAGCACATGAGTTTGCCATGGCACACCGGTTGAAAATCACTGATCTGTTATCATACCAATGGCTATATCATAGCCACATAGCTAAGGCATGTCTGGACATAGTGGATGTATATAAGGCGCATGACAATTCTGTTACATTTACTAACTTTCAAATGTGTTTTTATTGGGTGGCTTTCTTTCATTAATTGGTGCTTCTTATTAGGGCAAGCTATCGCAGAGATGGAAGCTACAATCAAGATGGTAGTGATGGAAAAGAAGTCTACAGAAGCTATAAAAGAAGCTACAAAAGCTACAGTAGACACTATGGAGGAAGTGCAGCCAGTGGGGGCAGTATGGCCACTGGAGACCAGGAAGGATATGAAGCCAATATAGGCAGTGGAAGAAACAGCAGGGATAATGCAGGTCAGGGAGTCAGTGGGACCAATGGAAATGATGGAGCACTTGAACTAAGTGGAAGAGAAAATCGCTCAGGGAGACATGGTCCAAGATTGGAGAGACTTGTGTCCCTGGACTTTGAACATCAACAGGAGGTAGGCACAAAGGAGTATGAACTCCTCTCATGGTGAATTCATGTTTCTTTATGTGACACGTAGCATTTTCAGCCATTCCAAATATATTTTAGTCTTATACCCCAAAGCCATAAATATTTCTAATTGTAGATGTATAGATAGATTCTTACTACTTCTCATCTATATGGTTCCCATTTCTTTCAAGGGACAACAATTTCTACTTGTTTGCCTTTCTTACTCAGATCACATGTGGAGTAGTCTCTTAACACGTACAGTTTTTTAAAAGATTAAATATTTTTGATTGACACTTAATAATTATAATCTTTATGGGGTATAGAATAGTATTTCAGAACATACAATGTATAGTGACTAAATCAGGATATTTAGCATACTCATCATCTCAAACATTTAACATTTCTTTGTGATGGGAGTGTTCGAAATCCCCTCTTCCAGTTATTTGAAATATACAATAAATTATTGTTAACCATATTACCCTACAGTGCTAGAGAACACTGCAACTTATTCTTTCTACTTAACTATAATTTTGTATCCTCTGAACAAACTCAACTTATCTGTCCTCTCCTCTACTCTTCCCAGGCTCTAATTACCACTATTCTATTTTACTTATATGCAATAAATTTTTGTAGCTTCTGCATGTAAGTGAGAACTTATAATTTTCTTTCAGTTCCCGGTTTATTTTATGTAAATGATGTTTTCCAGATTAATCCATGTTGTTGGTAATGACAAGATTTCATGATTTGTTATGGCTGCATAGTATTCCACTATGTCTAAAAGCCACATTACTTAATCATTCATCTGTTCAGGGATACAGCTGATTCCTTATCTTGGCTCTGATGAACAGTGCTATAGTAAACATGGGATGGTGATATTTCTTCAGTGTACTGATTTCCTTTCCTTTGTGTAGTGGAACTGCTACATCATATGATCGTTCTATTTGTAGCTTTTTGAGGAAACACAATATTGTTCTCCATTCCTACCAAAAGTATGTAAGAGTTTCCTTCTCTCCACATCCTCACTGGTATTTGTTATATTTTTGACTTGATAATAGCCATTATAATTGAGGTGAGAGGATGTCTTATTGTGGTTTTGATTTGCTTTTCCCTAGTGATCACTGATATGTTAAACATTTTTTCATGTATTTGTTGACCATCTGTATGTCTTTCTTTAAGACATGTCTATTCAGATCATTTCCCCATTTTCTAATCTGATTATTTGCTTGTTTTCTGTTGAGTTGTTTGAGTTCCTTGTGTATTCTGGATTTTAATTCTATATTTGATGAGCAGTTTACAAAAATACCTCTCATTCTGCAGGTTTTCTCTTAACTGTGTTAATTGTTTCTTTTCCTGTGCATACACTTTATAGTTTGATATAATCCCATTTGTCTATTTTTGCTTTTGTTGCCTGTGCTGTTGAAATTCTATTCATAGTCTTTTACAAGATGCAGACCACTGTCCTGAAGCATTTTTCATATGTTTTCCTCTAGTAGTTTTATTGGTTTGAGTCTTAAATTTGTATTTAATCCATTTTGAGTTGACTTTATATAAGATGGGAGATGGGAGTCGAGTGTCATTCTACTGCATAAAGATATCCAGTTTTCCCAGCATCCTTTATTAAAGAGAAATTTTCCCCCAAAGGATATTTTGGAATATTTATCAAAAATCGATTGGCTATAAATATGTGGATTTTTTCCTAGATTCTTTATTTTATTCCAAAGGTCTCTATGTCTGTTTTTGTGCCACTACAATGCTGGTTTTGGTTACTATAGTTTTGTAGTGTATTTGATTGTGTGTACCAGTAAATCTGGTAGTGTGATGCTTCCTACTTTGTTCTTTTGGCTTAGGATGGCTTTGGCTATTTTGTATTTACATATGAATTTTAGTATTTTTTTCTTTTCTGTGAAGGATTTTATTGGTATTTTCATAGGGATTTCATAGATCACTTTGGGTAATATGGTTATTTTAACAATATTAATTCTTCTATTTTGTGAACACAGGATACCTTTTCTTTTGTGTGTGTCCTGTTCAGTTCCCTTCATCAGTGTTTTATAGTTTTCATTGTAGAGATTACTAACCTTCTTAGTTAAATTTATTTCTGGGTATTTTATTTCTGTGCTAGCTATTGTATACACAAGTGCATTCATGATTTGTATTTTATCTACTTCGTTGTCAGTGTATAGAAATGCTACCCACTGATTTTTGTTTATTGATTTATATACTGCCACTTTAATGAATTTGTTTATCAGTTATAAGTTTTTTGGTGAAGTCTTTGTATTTTTTCTATATATAAGATTATGTAGTTTTCAGAAAGAGACAATTTAACTTCCTCATGTTCAAGTTGGATGCCTTGTCTTTTTTCTCTTGCATAATTGTTCAGATTAGGATTTCTAGTACTATGTTGGATAAGAGTGGTGAGAGACGGCATCCTTGTTCAAGTTCTTAGAGAAAAGACTTTTAGCTTTTTCCCATTCAGTGAGCTGTTTGTTGTAACTTTGAAATTTATGGCCTTTTTATGTTGAGGTATATTCTTTCTATACCTAATTTTTAGGAGTTTTATTGTAAAAGAATGTTTATTCTTGTTTATGAGATTTTTTTTGGCATTTCTTGAGAGGATCATGTGATTTTCTCCTTTCTGCTGCATCCTGCATTTCCATGCTATTCAGAGACCTTGCCACTCTCTCACTGCACGCTAATGCTCTCCCTAAGACACTTCCATCACATTTTAGCTGCTCATTAGTTCTCTTGATCTTTTTTTTGTAAGAGGATGAGCACCAGTCACTTTAATCAGCTTGCTGAAGTCACTCTAACAAGACCCAGGTTTTTTTTTTTTTCTGGGAAGTTTTTGTTTTATTACAGTAACATAAAATATGCCATATCAACAATTTTTAAGTCTACAAATTAATTTCATTTAGTACATTCACAGTGTAGTGCAACCTTAACCACTATCCATTTCCAGACCATTTTTTATTATCCCAATTAAATTAAACAGTCAGTTCCCAGTTCCCCCTCCCCTTGCCCCTAGTGAATTAGTCATCCTCATGAGAATATTATCTTTTACTTTCCAAGGCAGAAATATATATTCCTTCCTTGTGCTTGAAAACATTTTGCCCATAGTTCCAGTTATGACCTTGTAGCTTAGTTACTTATTTGCTTTTTCTGTCACACTAGATTATAAACTCTTGAAAGGAGGGAACTATATATAATCCAACCTTAATTCTTTTTCTTCCAGCTCATTCGACCTCAGTGTCTATGTCTAACCTAAGACATGGCCTATAATAGGCACACAAGAATTATGAAAGTAATCAATAAAGGAAAGAAAAAAGGAAAAAAGGCAGAAGGAAATCCTCTAAATGATTTCCAATGGGAAAATAGTATCAGTGGTTAAACATCTATAGTAGAACCAACATAGTTGACCACCTTCTTAAGATGACCGAATTTTATAGAATAGACATATGCCACAAATATGCATCACTAAAATAGGCCTAGTTTCTTACATTGACCAGTTTGTTACAGCTCTGTGGGTGGTCAACTTACAGAAGTTTTGCTGTCTATCTTAATTAAAAAACATTAAAACAGGATGTCCCATCATAGGTTTCATAGCATATCTCCAGTTATCTTAAAGAATGTTTTGGAAATTTGTAGAATTAATGGATCTTCCTTTCATTTTAATTTATGAAAGACATGCTGCCATACCACACTTCTGTGGTTGGAAAGGTCATAAAAACCAGTTTTTGACAGGGTGGCACAACTCTCTTGGTGCCAAGAATCACTGTTTTGACACAAAGGGCTTATCTACAAGCTTACCACAAATAGTTGGTATGTTTTACCACAAGATATGGTATTCCACATAAAGTGTCATATTTTGTCACCGTTATCTTTGAGTATCTTTTCTATAAGAATGGAAGCCGGGTAGGTTTTAAGTGAGGCATATTCAGTCTTGAATTTGCGTTGGTTGATTTTCTGTCATTTGCATTGTCATTAGAAAATCTCCCTGTAGGTTTTTCACATTCCTGGTTTTGTGAAGGTACCTTAAAGCAGTAGAACAGATATTCCCACACTGTGCTTTTTTTGTTTTTCAAAAGGCTATTCAGCATGGCATAGCTGAATGTATGTTTTGGAATCAAACAGGCTTTGGCTTCAAATTCTGGTTCTCCTACCTACTAGTGCTATCATCTTGAATAAATTATTTAACTTTTCAAAACTTTAGTTTCCTTGTAAGTAAATTGGAGATAATTATACTTATTTGTTGGGTATGATGAGGATTTATGAAGATAAGTAAATAAGATACACAGTGCTTGGTATATGGTAAAAATTCCACAAATGTAAGGTCCCATATTGTACAATTGGAGACATAAAAGTTCCTTGCATTTTTCCTCTGATATCACTGGTCTCAATAATCGGTTACTTCTGTCTCTTCTGGTGAAACTGTTGAGTTTTTCTAGTAAATGGGGATTTTATTAGGATGTAGATGTCACACATCTTCCATTCTATTTTGCAAATAACCGCTAGGTACATTCTCCCTCTGACAATCTCCTAATAAAAGAAAAACTGGTTTCTATCCTCTTTTAGGAACCAGGCCATGGAAGTGAAATTTCAAACGTCATTGCCTCAGGTGCTGCATCCTTAGCACCTGATGATGAGAGTGACAACAGGTATGTAGTGGAATCATCATCAACACCATCAGATTTTTCCGCTGCCTGCTCTTCTCCTTCAACCGGTTTCAGGAGGTCTGCTGATGATGACGTTGACAGTGCCATCTGTGAGTATACTTAACATAATCTCTAAATGCTTCTATCTGTTCATATATTAAATAGTGTTTAACCACTGGTTCATGATAAGAATCAAATCATTCTGATCTTTAGTTTACAAAAATTCAGGTTAACATATGCTTTTTAAAAAAATCTACACTTCACTGAATATCTATGGGACCTAAATCTGAGCTACAAATGAGAAATTGAGTCCTTCATCTGGATTGTTATGTGTGTGTTCTAATCACGGTAACTTAAAATATCTTCGTATTCAGCAATTTATTTTTAATCGCCAGAATTTGTGTTATCTGATAGTTTAGGAATTACTGAAATATCAGATAAAATTTAAATACAATGAAGGAAAAGAGTTTGTGTGTCTCATTTGTGGAAACACTCGCGTATATACAGTGTACAGATGAGTAATTTCTCTGATTATTGTCCCCTTATTTCTTTACAGTATATGCTGGATTTGTGGAAGTGCCTGAGGAATCTCCTGATCAACCTTTTGAAGTCAATGTTAACCCACTTTGTGCCTCTTCTGCATATAAAAAACCACTAATCCACATGTATGAAAAGGAATTCACTTCTGAAATTTGCTGCGGCTCTCTGTGGGGTGAGTTGGATTGCCTAAAACCGAGTTGTTTTTTCAGAGAATATATTTTATCTATGTAGATTTCAATGAAAAATCACAGACATAAAATATTTGTTTACTATACCAAATCATTACCAATTCAAATAAAAATATGTTCATGGTAGTTAATTTGCTCAGAATTGGTTTTGCTGATTTTTTTTCACTCAGTGCAATTTGATGTTCAAACTGGTGCCCCCACTTTTTCATTAGATATATTTAAATTTTTTTTTTTTTTGGTAGAGACAGAGTCTCATTTTATTGCCCTTGGTAGAATGCCATGGTGTCACACAGCTCACAGCAACCTCCAACTCCTAGACTTAGGCGATTCTCATGCCTCAGCCTCCCGAGTAGCTGGGACTACAGGCATATATATATTTTTAATTTGAATTAACTTGGTTAATGCATACAATTGGACTAGGTTATGGTTATTTGAAAATTTAAACTTAGTATTTTTAATTTAGGATAGTGTTCAGCATGATACCTAAGGAGGTATTACAAGAATGATTTCTGTAGGATCTCGTTTTTGAAAGTCTTGAGGGTTTATAAAGTTCCTTCTATAATGTCTTAACTTTGATCGACTTTATTCAGTCCTTTGTTTCATAAGAATTATAACCGCATTGGTAATGCTGAGACAACATTTTACCTTGATCCAGTCTGAATTATAAATGAAACAGAATAAATGAATGCAAGACTGTGGAAATCCAAAGTAAATGCCAATCTCTGATTTGCAATTTCATAGATTTTGCTTAATGTTTGAGGAAATAAAGGACAGGGTTTTAAATTACAAATAGAACAGGGTAGCAAACACAATTATATGAATTGAGGAACTAAGAAAAAATTGTCATCTCAAAGTTTTGCAAATTTAACGTATCAGACAACAAGAAAGCAGAAGTATTTCAGTTGGGCAACTACCCCAAAATGTAGTTAATATCTGATCATTGATCTTTATAACTTGTGATTTTCTGTTTTGAAAAATAAAAGATTATAATAACAAATGTACTTCCCTCTCCCTTCCTGATTCTCTTGTGAGAAAAAGGTGAAGTTTCTAAATCTGCCCTTGGTCATGAATTAGAGAACTGGTAAGGGCTGGAGTGGGAAAATGAAAGCAAACAGAAACTCTTGTCTTTTCTTCTTATACCCAGGGAGCACAAGTAGTCTCTAGGTGAAATGAAGACTCTGAAGTTTGTTCCTCCATTACATTACTTGGCTGAGTATCTCCTATGCCAGTTTATAGGGAAAAGCTGCCACAGTAATTTGAATTGTAACTTAACCTTAGTTTCATCTTCTGTTTCAGTTCTCTCATTTGGTCTTTGTGCTTAGGTTTGAACAAACAGAGCCAGCCAACAAATAAACTAGAGTGCATAAATTTAGATACATGTATGTAGGAACTAATTTCACAGGCATTTGGTGATATAAAAATTTAATATATGCATGAACACAGAATCGTTTAATTTAAAAACAATTATTTACATATGTTTATCTCAAAAGCATTACAGTCCTTAGTTATGGTTACAAAAGAGAAATGAACTGTATTGAACTATTTGGGTATGCCAGACTAAAGATGCTTAATGGTAATTTTCAGAAAGTTTGATTAATTTTGATAAAATTTGACCTACCACTAAAGGGCACATAAAAAGACGTGTGTGTGTGTGTGTGTGTGTGTGTGTATACATATGAGTATATGTATGTGTGTGTGTGTGTGTGTGTATATATAGGGTAGCCATAAAGGTCGTGTACAATTTAAGATAGTGTGCAATGTAAAAATGCACATGAACTTTATGGCCACCCTGTATATAAAGTTCTATTTGTGAGATGGCATGCTGGACACCAGCCAGTGGAATATTGCCAGAGGAAATACTCTTTGACATTTTCATATATTAAAATGAAAATTGTTCTGTTGAGAGAGTCCATGGTTAAACATTAACCCATAATAAGTCACCTTTACATAGATCAGCACACTGGAATAGCAAAAAAATAGTAATGTATGATAATATAAATGCAGTTAAAAAAGATAGTCTGAGCTAATGTAGCACCTTTCTTTTCCTATATGAACAGGAGTCAATTTGCTGTTGGGAACCCGATCTAGCCTGTACCTGATGGACAGAAGTGGAAAGGCAGAGATTACTAAACTTATAAAGAGAAGGCCATTCCGCCAGATTCAAGTTGTGGAGTCACTCAATTTGCTGATTACCATCTCAGGTTTGTTTAAGAACTAAAATTAGCTGAGTAATTATGTAGATTAATTAGACTGCAAACTGGGTTAAACACTTTGCCAGGTTAACGTGTTCATAGGAGAGTGCCTTAAATATGACCTTTAATTGGGACACCAGATTTTCCTACTTATTTTTCTTACCTATTTACAGTTTAAACTAATTTCCTTTGATTATAATGAATCTAACCTAGGTTAGTGATAAAAAAAAAAAACCCCACCATTTGCATCTTTGTAGGTTCTTTCTAGAATAGCCTCCTAGAATGTCACAGCTCTAATTTTTGTCCATTCAATTGCATAAGAGGACACCAACATTTACCCAGTACCTTTCTTGTGATGTGTTACAAGGAACAAAGTGGACAGTAAGCAGATTAAAAAGAAACTTGTCCCTGGCACAGCCTTATTGTGTAAAGGCCTGTAGTTAGAGTTATTAATAGTAACAAGAATGGATTCCCTGAAGCAGTGGTTCTCGACCTTCCTAATGCTGTGGCCCTTTAATACAGTTCCTGTGAGTTGCCACCCACAGGTTGAGGACCGCTGCCCTAAAGGCTTCTACACTTTTCCTTCGCAGTAGTTGAACTTCTTCGTTTTGACCAGTTAAAGCCTGAACCTCAGAATACCAGATATCAAGGAAATGAGTATGAAAAGTGATTGTTATTACCAAGCAGGGCTTAGTATCATGAAAGCACTCGTATTAAAGGTGACTATAGACAAAAGATGACTGACAGAATGAGAGGAAAATGAAATAAATCCTGTTTGACTATTGAATAAAATGGTGCTTATCAATAATTTATACAAGTTTATATATTTTTATAAAAATATAATATGTATTACATACAATTAGTGTGCAAATGCTGTGTTGCACACTAATGTGTATATTCCTGAAATGATTAAGTTTGTGTTAAGTTCTGGATAGAGGAAAAAATCTTTTAAAGATATACTCAGACTTCATGAACTTTTTAAATCACATTTCATGTTAATTGGTTTATAATTGAGGTACACAGAAGTACCATTTATTTTTTGAAAGGGTCTGGGTGGCTTAGAGACTATATATCTGGATAACAGATTTCTTTACCTTTTTATCCAGTGTTCTGTAACTCAGATGTGCCCTTCTTTAATGCTTGAGCTTTTCCCATGATAGATTATTTTTCATGGAATAGCACTGAGACCCTCAGTATAGGAGGAAACTCAACAGTCTGAAGCACAAATTTACCATTTAAGAATTGACTGGTCATAGACATAGATAGCTGAACCCTAACACTGCTTCGAAAATGTTAGGTAAAAACATATCAGTGACCTAAATAAGAATTCTATCGTTGGGCCTAGAAATCTTGAAATAATAGAGCCTAAAAGCGACAAAGAAAAAAGACTGTAAAGTCACTAGATAGGAAGAGAGATGTGCGATTTTAATGGCTTGTGTTTCCTAACTAAATTGTAAGAATTTGATGAGATCTGCAATTAGGAAATTAATTTTAAAGACAAATTGAGTTAAGGAAAAAGTAAGAATACTTGTTCAACTATTTTATAAGCATGCTGCAATGAGAAAACACAAAAAGGATTCATCCTACTGGCCCTAAATGCCTAAACAGTCAGTCTTCAGACATCCCTTTCATATACGGTACACACACACTAACAGGGACAGCTTCTAGGACTCTGAACCTCAGAGGTGTCATGACTTAATGAAAAGCCAAGTCACAAAGGAGTGGCTGGTAATTCTGTTGCCTATGTAGTGGCTGTCTTAACCTGTGCCAGAGAAATAGTCTAGATCCACTTCAGATAGGCACATAGATAGCTGGTAGACATTTTGGCTGTACTGTGGAAGTGAGAGACTAAGATAGACTTTGCTATCACTTTTCTAAACTCTGAAGGGAAGATTCTGATGCAATGTAGTTAAAAAATGCATTTTACTTCCATGAAAATATTTGGTTAAAGAGGCAAAATAATTTTACCTTTTGTTCTTCGCACATATGAAAAGAAAGATAGACTGAATTGGAGAACTGTATTTGTTCTTATTTATCAGGCCGTAAGAACAGACTTCGGGTGTATCATCTGACCTGGCTGAGAAACAAGATTTTGAATAATGATCCAGGAAGCAAAAGAAGGCAAGAGGAAATGCTGAAGACAGAGGACGCCTGCAAAGCCATTGATAAGTTGACAGGCTGTGAACACTTCAGTGTCCGTAAGTCATATTTCATGTTAACGATAGCTATATAAATTTTGTGTCCTTTCATTTGGTGAAATATGTAAATAATTGTGAAAGGCAAAATAGAGAAAGGAAAGAATTTACAACTCCAAATACAAAGATGCGTGAAATTCATTGCAATATCATCCAGCTCTTCTAGGCTACCATCTTGGCTGTTTTTTGAGAAACACAATTGTCTGAAATAGCTATTGAAGTTACATTTGGTTTGCTCTTTCACCTTTTTTCCCTTTCTAGTCACCCCGAATATTCCAGATAAACCAATTTTTGTCCTGCCTCTGTAAACCCCTAATTTAACTTTTACAAATATCATTATCCTATGGGCTCTCCAATTTGCATGTAGCTTCAGCTGTATAAATGGTCTTTATGTATCTTCACCAACCTGCAGAAACTCAGGGGACATTTTCTTTCTTTGGCACAGGAAAATAGAATCCCTCCTAATATTGACCAGGAAACTTTATGATGAATCAAAAAGAAAATTATCCTATGATCCACTGACTCTTGTCCCTACTGTCAATATTCATGAGTATAATCACTATTTTCTGTCTGATTAGAGTGTTTTCATATCCCCTTATCTCTTCACAATCATCTGCTGGGTAATGGTTTAACAGCTCCTGGGACTCAGAATCCTGCCATAGCTATCAGCATCTGTGAAGTAATGTCATCCCATTCTGTTCTATTTCGGAAGCAAAAACCTGCTCAACCCTCAGCTGTCTTTTGCTTCTTTCCTTCTTTATTAATTGCCCCTTCAGATAGCACTGATGGCATAAGTGGGAGATAGCTAGAATCATATGAATTGCAACCAGATATTTCTGCTTAACCATTTTGTTCTGCAAATAAAGTGGCTTTCTCAGGACACGTTTTCACATGGGTGTGTATGAACACGTACACCATTAAAGGGAGAAATTAGTAGCCAGGTAATTTAAGCATTAAATAAATACACTATTTTTACTACTTCCTTCCAAATAATTTATGCAAATTTGAAATCTCCTCGGGTAAAAATTATCCTTAGTTGTTAACCCAGGAGTTTATATAGGAAAACTACTTCTGACTGATTTGTAAATTTTTAGTACAATAAGCCATAGTCAGAAAGGTAGTCATCTTGAAAATCTGTGCTCTTCGTAAGAGAATGGACTAGTTAAGTTCCGTGTTCCAATTTGCCCTAGATCTTGGAATAACCAAAAAACATTTGTCTCACTGACAGGTGGAACAGTAGCATCTTCACACAGGAGGACAGCAACAGATCATACTTGCCTCCTATTTTTATTACCTTCCAAGACCCACAAAACAATGAACTGGAACCAATTATGGCCTTGCATTAAATATATAGGAAATAGTTGCTTAACAGAGAATTCCTTTGTTTGTTGGGGTTTTTTAAACATGTTCCCTTGATCTACTTGTGAACAATATAAAAGAATATGAAAGAGTAAGCTAGATTCAGATAAATGAGGGGGAGAGAAGTAGATTGATGGGTAGAGAGAGGGTCTGGCTCTATCTATCCCAGCCAAGGAAGAGGGATTTTACCGCAAAATATAAATCTGTCAAGTTCCATAAGAACAAAGGGCTAGCTCGGCATTTTTTTAATGCTTTTTATTTAATCTTTTCAAATAGCCCTATTGAAATAATTTACATACCAGAGATATACCCAATTAAGCACACAATTTAATGGATTATTAGTATGTTTATGGAGTTGTGCAATCATCGCCATCATCTAATTTTTATCACTCCCAGAAGAAACTCCATATCCCGTAGTGGTCATACCTTGTTCTATCCCTCTTCCCTTATCTTCTTCCCTTCACAGTCCCAGGTAACCATTGATCTACTTTCTTTTTCTACAGATTTATTTCTTCTGGACAATTAATATAAATCAAACCATACATTATGTGTTTTTCTGCGACAGACTTACTTAGGACAATGCTTTCAGGGTTCATCTATGTTGTAACACATACAACATGTACCAGCACTTCCTCCTCTTTTATTGTTGAATAGTATTACGTTGTATGGATATCCCACATTTTGTTTATCCAGGTGTTAGTTGGTGATATTTTCACTTTTTTCACTTGTGACTTGTGTGCTATTAAAAATACTGCTACTATGAACATTTTCATACATCTTCATATATGGGTATGTATGTTTTCTTTTTTCTTGGATACTACTCTTAAGACTCTTTCACAGTGGCTGTGCCATTTCAAATTGACATCAATTATGTACCAGAGCTCCATCTTCTCTGCATCCTCGTGAACACATGCAGATATCTGTCTTTTGATTCTCACCATCCTAGGGTGTATAAAGTGGGATCTCATTATAGTTTTGACTTGCATTTCCCTGATGATTAATACTGTTCATGTGTTTAGTGGCCATTTGTATATTGTCCTTGGAGAAATGTTTATTCAAGTCCTCTTCCTGTTTTTTAATTGGTTTGCTTGTCCTTTTGCTGTTGAGTTGTAAACTTTCTTTACATGATCTATAGACTATTTGTAGACTATTATCAGAATATAATTTGCAAGTATTTTCTCCCATTCTGTAAATTATATCATTACTTTCTTTAGAATTTCCTTTGATGAAGCCTGATTTATTCCTTTTTTTTCTTTTGTTGCTTATACTTTAATGTCAAGACATGAGAATCTATTGTCGTATTCAAGATCATCAAGATTTATTCTTATGTTTGCTTCCACGAGTTTTATCATTTTAGCTCTTATATTTAGGTTTTTAATCCACTTTGAATTCATTTTGTATGTGGCATGAGATTTGGGCTACAACATCATTATTTTGCTTAGGGATATATAGTTGTCCTAGCACCATTTGTTGAAAAGGCTAGTCTTTCCCTATTGAATGGTATGGAACCATTGACCATAGATGTACGGCTTTATTTGTTATCTCCCAATTCTATTCCATTGATTTTGTGCTCATTTTTGTGTCAGTATCATATTGTTTTGATTACTTCAGTTTGTAGTGATTTGAAATTTGGGAGTCTTCCAATTTTGATCATCTTTTTCAAGATTTTTTGACTATTCAGAGCCTCTTGCAATTCCATGTAAAATTTAGGATCAGCTTTTCCATTTCTACAATGAATGGCCATTGGGATTTAACAGGGATTGCATTGAATCTATAGAGACTTCTTGGATAGTATTGCTATCTTAAATATGTTAAATCTACACCCCATCTATGAATACAGGAACTTTTTCCCATTTATCTTGTTCTTCTCTAATTTCTTTCATCAATTTTCTATAGTTTTCAGTATTCTTGGAAGCTAATGCCTGCACTCCATAAAATCGTATAGCAATATTGCCACCTTTTGGGGGCATCAGATTGTAACCAAATAGCTTTTCTAAAAATATACTGTCTGTGGTCTTACATTGTGTTTATGACATTTTTGATGAAAATAAAAATACTTCAGGGTTCTTATTAACTATATGGCATTGTTACATATTTATATTTTATATTATAGTCCAACATGAAGAAACGACCTATATTGCAGTTGCTTTGAAATCATCAATTCACCTTTATGCATGGGCACCAAAGTCCTTTGATGAAAGCACTGCTATCAAAGTGAGTAATCTCCTTTTCATTTGGATCACAGTTTTAGAAGAAATTGTAAATAGGACAATATTTTGGAATACAGATGCATTCTTCTATAATTAATGTAATTTGAATATACCATGTTAATAATTATCATTTAACCCTTTTCTAGACAATTCACGGGCACCACAGCAAGGGAAAATGGGAGGGAAATTCCTGACCCCTCCCCTTACAGGACTTCCCCATCAGCTCCTCACTCCTAATTCCTGTAGTCAACATGAAGACCTTCTCTTCTAGCGCCCAAACCCAGGCTTTGGGTTCCACACCCAATAACTTGAAGCTAAGAAAGTCCCTGTTCTCTCTTAGTGGGGGGTGGAGAGAAGAGGGAAGGTAAGGAAAGGTATGGCAAAGGTAGAAGAGGCAACCCATTGGAGGAAGGAGTGAAGAGAAAGCCTTTGCTCCAGTTACCATGGTTACAATAGGTGAGGGTGGGAAGGAACTGGGTGGGCCCATATTCCTTCTAAGTTGAAACTCTAGACACATTTCTCTCTAGAATTATTGCAAGGCATTGTGGTTAGGCTTACCAGTACTCTTTCAACCTTTATTATGGTTTAACTGAACTTCTATGGCTCAGCCACAGAAGGTAAATATTCAGTGTCCCAAACAATTAAGCTGATGATGATTTTTTAAAACCACATCCCATAAAGTACAGACTGTTTTCATCTAGAGTAACTGATTTACAATGCTCCAGAATTCCACTTAAACCTGATTATTTTGTATTTAATTTCTAGTAATAAGTGCTGATTAATGAACTGGTGGTATTCTATCAAGCCCAATCCTGACCTCAAATATATATCAGAATCAGCACTTGTTAAAAGTTTAGATCTCAGACTCAACCCAGGCTAAACTAGTAGGTCTGGAGTCGGGGCTGGGAATCCACAATTTTAGCAGATGTTGCAGGTGATACTGAATTGGTTGGCCAATGGACAGGTTTTTTACAAAGCACTGATAGGGACACATCCTGATAAATGTCAGGAAGATATTTATGAAATACTTTTGTATCTTAGATCAGGATCCGTTTACATGGTATATGTCGTAGACCAAAACATCACATGTATACAGTAAAAGTGGGCTAATACTTATGACTGCCTCTCAATGTCTATTTGCAAAAGAACTATGTTCTTCTATAGCACAGACAATTTATATATATATATATGTATATATATGCACATATATATACATATATATATATATATACACATACAGTGTGGGTCTGGCCTGAAACAAATCACATACCTGATCTGATCTCCCTAAATTGGGTCTTGGATCAGCTGTCAGTATTTGGATATGGGTTTATTCTTGGATGTCTGATGATTGGTCAGAGTTGCCTGGTATGGAGCTGGAAAGCAAAGAGATATAAGTACCAAGACTCTGTCTAGCCTAATACACAGGTCCTGGTTTAAGTCCTTTCTCAGTTCTTGAATCTCATTTCATCACTACATTGTGATAAATCCTGTGATGCTAAGTCCTCTACTATGACTGGATCTTGGCATTGAATCCTATTTGGTCCCTTGTTTCCTTGGACTAGCAACCATAGGAGCCTGTAATGCAACTAGTCTATGGTAGGTTAACATGTCTGGCCCTTTTCATTCCCTACCAAGTATGCATTGATCAATCAGCAGACTCCGAAGGAGACTACATGTCCTATGAAGCCTATATACGAATACTGGCAAAAATACAGGCCGCTGATCCAGCGAACCGGTTTAAGAGACCAGATGAGCTCCTTCATTTGCTGAAGCTCAAGGCAAGGAACTTAAAGGCAGAAAACAGAGAGCAGGGCTCTTAATGATCACAGCCAATTTGACATTTGAAAGAAAACTTAACATTTAGGACCTGAATATAATTATATCCTTGTTGTAGTAAAAGACCTAAGAAAAGGTATAATACATAGATCTCTTAATACTTTATACTGTTAAAAAATCCAGTGAGGTTATATAAATCTATAAACCTGGCCAAAGAATGGGGGAAATTTTGCCTTTTGCCTTTTGCCTAGAATGTCATTTTTGGCCTTTTGGCCATATTTGGTTTTATATTCATAGGTATTTCCAACACTTGGTCATAAGCCAGTGACAGTTGACCTGGCTGTTGGTTCTGAAAAAAGACTGAAGATTTTCTTCAGCTCCTCAACTGGATATCACAGCATCGATGCAGAATCTGAGGTTATGTCTGATGTGACCCTGCCGAATAACGTAAGATAACACCGTCAGATCCCTAGAAATTTTTGTATGCCTCTATCTAAATTTATAACAGTGTAAACGAATAGGTTTATAAAATGTGATTAACAGTATCTGTACTGGAACTGAGACCTACAAGGTAAGTGTACAGTGCCAGAAAGTGATCATGTACAAACAAATGTCACTGATGATTTCTTAGTCCACATAGCTGAATCTTTTTTGGCAGATAGATTTCATTTATCCAGCACAGTGTTTTTTTCTGTTTTCTTTGAATAAAATTTGCATTTAAATCTGGACTTCTACTAATAAACCAGAAGACCTGACAACATCAGGCCCATGTTACTATCAGGCCGTCATCAACTAGAACTGATGCATGCTTGCCTCCTTTTCGATGGGATATGTGCTCTACATTCTCAATCCATCCATCTTTCCGCATTTATAATAACTGGCTCTAAGAGCTATATGGATTTATAGTCCTTGCTTTAGTTCTTCTGCTCTCCATAATGCATTAACAGTTTTTTAAAAAATATAATGCTGCTCTTATAGCATTGTTCTACGTATCTTCCTTCACTGTATTACTTTTACTGTGACATATAGTAAATTATAGTAAACTGTTCTCTTATATCAATTATAGTTGGAATTTCCGATCAAAAGGAATCACCATTTTTTTTTTTTTTTGATTTCCTTTCTTTTTTTTTTTTTTTTTTTTTTATTGAGTGTTAACTATGTACATTGATACTCTTCTGGGGTACAGTGTGGGGTTTTCACATGCATTCTGAAATACTTCCATCAAACTGGTCAACACAGCCTTCATGTCATTTTCT